>CAAKHG010030699.1:0-16483 GCA_901007715.1 Dactylopterus volitans | reverse complement strand
CCGTCATACTACCCCACGGTTTAGCTGCTCACTAGCTAGCTTGCCTCTGTCCAAACATAACAACATCCGCCTGCAGCACCACCGAAGGAACCAGTTGCAGGCAAAAATAAAAATAAAAAAAAGAATAATAATCATAAGACATAATGAAGCTTTGCAATTTCTGCTCTGCATTCAACAAACAAACGTGCTCAATTTTGGTTTCACCACGTTTCACCAGTTCTTACGATGCTAAGCTAACTGGGTGCTGCTTGTCACTGCGTATTTTCGACATCAGGCCCTCATTTGACTCGGAGAGTGATTTGCGAACGATATTCCAACGTTTACACCAAAAACTTAGCAAGTGTGCGATTTCACCGTTCAGTAAAAAGAGGGGCTGCGTGTGTGTGTGTTCTTACCACTGACACTCCGTAGTGTATATGCGCCAGTATGACAGCGGCTGTCCACAGGTACAGCAGCAGCGTCTCGTTGGCCACCGCCCTCGTCACGGCGAGCAGCACCACCGCCGCCATGGGCGCCAGCAGCCAGCTCAGCGCCTGGCAGCGCGTGTTACTCATCTGACACACTATCAGCTTACACTGCAAAAAAAGTAAACACACACACATGTAGGCACGTGCAGCGATCAAAAATAATATTACAACAGCTGAATGTTTACTGTAGAATATAACACAGCCGCCCTGAAATAAGTTCTCTCTTCGGGAGTTTTGTGTCGACTTTTTACTGAATCTGTGTGAGAGAGGTGTCGACATATTTTAATGACGAGTGTTGGGGCTGTAATTTGTGATATGCATTTGTGGTTGTGGCCATATGCATTGTGGCCACAAAACATTAGCGGCACCTCTCAGTACAACCAAGCACGGGTGTGTTGCATTGATTCTAAACATCACGGCTAATCGGCGCGAGTTATATATTTTAATAGAATAAAACAGAATAGTTATCATTTACAGCGCCTGGATAAGGTCCATCGCAGTTATGGATCCAAATAACATGTTGCTTCCGTGTCGGCGTGTTGGCTGTGTCATGGTGCCGCAGGTGTCAGATTCACTCACGTTTTAATATGATGTTTGATTTATTGAGGTGAGAAGACAAAGATTTACTTTGACAGCTAATTTGTTTTTTTTCCCCTCTATGGGATGTTATTAAGCTCCCGTAAAAAATTTAACGCAAAATGAAAACAGGTGGCGGCTCGTCCATTATCTCACATTCGGTATAATAGTATGATGGAAGTTTGGGCAAATAAACATAAAACTCAACATAAAACTCAAAATTCAACATAAAACTCCTCCCGAAGGGGGAATTTATTGCAGGGCTGTTGCGTTATATTCTGTGGCAAACATGCGGTGGTCATAACTTTATGCTTGATCAGGGGATGTTTACCCCTGAACACAGAAACGGGTGATTTGTGCACGGAGGAAGATGGATTAAAAAAAAAAAAATTAAAACCAGCAGGCGCTCACCGTGACGTTTGCGAAGGCTGTCCCCACCATGAGGTAGAAGATCCTGGGCTGCAGCTCCAGGATGTTGGATGGAGAGTAGACCACCCATGTTGTGGACAAGACAAACAGGAGCACGGGCGAGAGGAAGGGCAGGAAGGCTTCGTACAGGCTGCTGTGCTTCAGAGTGTTACTGCGGTAAGCCCTGCAACACCACAGCGAGTGACGCGTGGAGACGGACAGCCGGCGCTAATTAGATGAGCACGTGCACATTTTACAACCGGACTTACTTCAGGACGTTGTAGAGGCTCATGGGTAAGGTCACAGTGAAGGAGCAGGCTGGAAGACAGCGGACGCGAGTTAACCTAAAATGTGCCTTGAGCGTGTGGGTGAGGTGTTTTCGCGCTCGGCGGCGGCTCACCGATGATCATGAAGGTGAAAAGGTCCCTGTAGAGGAAGTGAAACAGGACTGGCTGGTACCACGTCTCCACGCCGACCACAGCGGTGACCAGGTACACGAGGGAGATCGTCTGGAGGGAGATGGGACCCCGAGACCGTGAGACCAGCGGTTTTACGGCGGCGGCCCCGCGTTTCGGCGCTTTAATCTGCCCTCACCACTTGGCTGATGTCGTATCCCCACGGCAGGAACAAGATGCCGGTGTTGTACTTCTCCCAGTGGGACAGGATGAAGGAGAAAAGCACCACCCACAGGATGTAGTACAGCGTGGCCACGCCAACGCCGCTCTCCCGGCGCCCGAAAATGGAGTAGACGGTGGCGACAAAGAAGATGCAGGCCCAGCTGTCCAGGCCGTGGTCGAACAGCTCCCCGAGTGGCGTGGACGAGTTGGTGCGGCGGGCCTGTTTGCCATCAACGCCATCTGCGCGGGGCCAGGGAGCATCATCGCATGCAGTGAAAGTTAATGGGAGCATTTATGTCGGAACAGGCAAGTAAACAAAGTGCTAAATCCCTTTTTTATTCATTTATTTTTTTTTATTTTACGTCTTTTAACATTTCCAAATGAAAACGGCTCCGACTCTCACATAATTGTCTGCATTCCTTGAAAAGAATGCGGCGGGTTAGCTTTCAGCTGATCCGAGCGGCATTCATTTCCCCCGGTCGCGGGCTTATTGGGTACCAACATCTGCTCGAGAAATCCCCATATGGAAAGTTGTTTTTGCCTTAATGGTTCACAAAATGGTCAGCGAGCTTTTAATTTGTCTTGAGCTTGGTTCACACGGCGCATGCCGGACCGCAAACTGGGGAGGAATTTGACCGTAAAATCAATCAGGACTGGTTGCGCTGCAGTCGGGGGGTAGATTTGGGGGCATTTACGTAACTCTGGGCGGAGGAGAAGGAACACTTTCTTTCCTCTCATGAATCTCTCAATTATGTAAATCTATTTCCGACTTGATGAGGAGCGGTGGGATCGAACCGCGTGCTGATACTGAAATGACCCGACATGTTTTGGGTTGTTGTTTATTTTTTTCCCCCTTCAGATAAGCTTGGAAAAATTTGTATTTAGGACTCGATGCTGCCGACACTCCGCAACCAACCGGCTATACTGCTCATCCTCATAGGCGAGCTCACGTTGGGCAGCCAATCGGCCAATCGCGGCGCTGACACACGAAGACAGACTGACGTTCACATTCACACGGACATGCAAATCGGGACTGTCAGTTCACCTAAACTGCTCGGACATGCTTCACAAAGAAGGTTTGAGCAGCAGGTTGCAACCCCGGGAAACCTCGCAGACGCCGGTGCTCATTACTGAACCACCACAATGTTAACTGTGATTGTTTTTTCTCCTCGAAGGTTTGGGGCGGAATGGGCTAAGTAGGATGGAACAGTTAATTTTTCACAGGCTACAAACTCCTTGGAATGTCACCCATAAAGATGAATATTTACCGTGAAGTCAAATAGCTCTTTGCATAAATTGATCTTGAGGCCGCTTGGAGCGGCTAAACAAGATGAAAAACTCGACGTCTTAAAGAATTTCACTTCATAAAACGTGTTACCGGATTGCAAATTATTGCCCGACTGCAGACGCAGCGACAAATCCATTTGCTGTATCTGAGGTGACGTGTCTGTCCACCTGATGAAGGTTTATCCAACTTGAGGACTTTTTCTCAGTTGAACTTAAACAAAAGTTAGTGACTGAGGGCAAAGACGATCAGATTTATTTCCCCACATCTATGATATTTTATTTATTCTGAATCTTGTGCTACAGCTTGACAAGTACTTCCCATTTTAAAACTTGCTGGAACACCAGTCTCACATCTTCATCCCAGAATCTTGACAACAACCCGGCCCCCCTCCTGTACTGCCAAATGACGACTAAACAAAGTTAAACGCAGCATATCCAAACCTCCAAGGCGTCGGGCACAGTGTATTCTAGCTGTAAGAATGTGATTTTGAGTGGTGCATCTCCGCTGCACGCAGCACAGTCTCTGATGAAGAATTTGCCCTGTGCCTCTCTTCAGGTCAGAGAGAGAGAGAGAAAAAAAACAAACAAACTCAGCAAACATGCAGGGGTCCGAACTCACCAAGTGTATAAGCCAAGAAGTTGAAAAGCCCTGCGGCGACCCAGACCCAACTAGGCACGTGCTGGTGTCCCGCAGCTGAAACACAAACAGCGCAAAAGGGGCGGCTCACCACACTGACTCTGGCCGCAAGATCAACACTTTTCACGCCTCGAAATGTGCTCGGGCTTCAGCTAAGACGCGACGCGGACCTGCAACGGAGGACATGAGAAAAAAGGATCACTTTGTAATCACGTTTGGAATCATGTTTAGGTTCATGACTGAAGCGGGGCGCGCGTTACGAGATAATCGGGCAGTTAGCAAAGGCCTGAATGCAATTAACACATGACATATCGAACACAGAACCGTTCTCAGGACTGTGCACCTTAACCTCCTCACAGCCCCGCCCTCTTTTTTGTACTATTTGCACTATTTTCTATTATCTTGTGTAGTTTTTACACTTTGTTTTTGCACTGAAACTGAAGCTGTTTTTAATCTCATTGTACCTGTGTAAAGTGACAATAAAAGGCATTTTATTCTATTCATTCTATTCTATTATCGGAAGGCTGTTATGATTTTCGGGGCAAATTCTCCTGATGTGTGTGGCGTGTTAGGAGTGATTTTAAACTCGGCCCTGGTCTCAAATCGGAAGAAATATGTTTATGGTTTATGGAGGAAAGCTGGGCGCGTCCCGTGTGGGGTTGAACAGAACGCTAGCCAATGAAAAGGAAGCGAGCCGACGGAAGGCGGAAGCAGAACAAACAGGCGCGGTAACGGCGAAGCAGCGAGATCCGATGGAGCGCAGAACTGATTTGTGGCGATGACGCGGGTGTTTGCACATCGCGTCGCGTGACGCTTAGTACGGCAGAGCCGACCGAGAGACGAGTCGGGCCGCAGCGTGCAGCCCATGTTCACGCCGTCTCCATGACGTTTTCCTGTTTATTCTACCCGAATTTTCCGCAAAAAAAGGGACCAAAAAGCTCCGTCATCATTTCTTCCCGCTCGCCATCCGCTGTGTTTGCTTACGCCAAAGTCACGTTTGACCGCACGACATTTAACGCGAGGTTATGAGTTTTGAGAATCGTGAGCGTGCGGCGAGCGTGCGGCGGCCCCTCCAGTTGCACAACGCGCACCACAAGAGCAAAACGGTGAATTTCTCCTCGTGTGTGTGTGGTCTCTCGGATTTAGAAAATGAGTTAAGATTTAAAAAAAATAAAAAATCCTGTTATGTGCACCCCGCTTAATTTGATTTGCCTTCTCTTGTCAAATGAGTACCGACAGCAAACACTCTCTTGGGGTCAATTTGAAGAGAATTTATAGAGATTATAGCAGTTGTTTCGGCATGTGTGCGGATCTCCGTGTGCTTATGAGACAAAAGACATGAGCTCTACGCCGGCTTTTGCTTGTGTTCCACAGATACCGTTGTACATGCTAACATGAGAGAAGTTCAGCGTGCGGGTGATGTAACGGGTTAGTGATTATCCTGGGCCGGCGTGCTCCAGTGACTCATGGACTTTGCCTTCCAACAACAAACTCACCAACATAAACACAAATGGCTCTCCACATCTTTTCAAGTGTTTACACGGATTTGTGACTTTTGTTTTAGGACAATAATAAACCAAATAACGTTAATAAACACATTAAATTTCCCCCTGCTAAACAGGGGGAACCTACCTGAGGCACTGAAGTCAAAGTCATAGAAGGCCAACATGAGGAAGTTTAACACAAGGAACATAAAGCCCGTGAACGTAATTAGATTTGGAGCCAACCATGTTGGTAGAAACTGCCAAGAGACAGAGAGACAAAAAGACAGCGGTTAATCATCACCAAGTCCTTAAATAGACTTCCAATCACAATGACAGTGATAATCTGTATTTTTTGTTGTCACGCTTTTTTGGGGGAAGTTACATGAGTGCTGAGATGAGATGACTTAGAAATTACTGGCAGGTTGCCGTCAAGCAGAGATTAAAAATGAAACTACAGCCTTGAGACAGACGAATACACAAGCGGCTTAACATTGTGTTAACAAGGGCGCTGAACCTGCTAATCTAAGAGGTGATCGGAACATTTTATTCATTTTTTAAATCATTTTATGAGGTGCGTCGCTGCACTCAGAACAGCGCGACTCCAAGCGTAAACAACACAATAAAAGCGAGATATGCGCCGCCGCGGTGACGCCGCGGTGGAGGCTTCCTTGTCTTACACCATCGCCGCGGACTGCTGGAAACATCATTAATGATGCAGAGTGCGGGGCGCGCACACACCCGCACGCACACACACACACACACACAGAACTGAACGAGTCTTTCTCACCTTCACCACAAAGTTCCAGAAGGGGTGCATGACATAGACAGACAGGGGATTCGAGTCCACTGCACTGTACTGCAAAGAGACACACCAATTCATCAGCTGCGGCGTTATCACGATACACCGGACGTTTAAATACTTGACTTGCGATTCATTTCAACTATTGCAGGTAAAGCCCGTAAACAAGAAACAAAACGTTTGACTCCATTTTAAATATTCAAAAGTTTCATCATCGAGTGAGGTGGGATCGCTGTGTTTTCTTTCAAGTGAATATGTAGTCCTGCAAATTCATGATGTCACCGCGTGATGATTAATGCACTGAAAATGTAATGAGCCGTGGAGGTGTTCAAATTGTTTCAAAATAAAAGCCGATATAAAGTTTTCATTCTTTTCACAATACAGTGATACAGATAAAACTAAAAAAGGTGAAAAGTTCAAATTTGTGTAGGATCAAGAAATACTTTGGAATTCTATAATCAGACCTGTACTGGATCATCCTGTTCGCTGCGAGCGCAGGACAACTGCAGTGCAGCGCTCAGGACTCCCAATTCCATAAGCCACAGTCTTATAATTTACTGGCTGAATTTAACAAGTCACCTTGCTCGCCGTCCTCTCAGTAACGGCGTTGGATATTTAGATTTCACTGGCAGGAAGAATGGGCCCTGCGTTTTCATGTGTCAACATAAGGCTGCATTCATGGTGGCCCTCACAACAATGCTACATTCTCTATGCCCAACGTCAACATGCCCTCTGTTTGCTGCACGGTGTTTCTGGCCAAACATGCTTAGGAATGCTCGCACTCCTCATACATGTGTCAGCTGGGCTTTCAAAAGGCAATATTAAGTCCATTAGGATTAGACTTTAATTGTGAAAATCAATAATCACTATGGAATGCTTAGTTTATAATGTTGAGGTTCAATTAATACAATCATGAGTGTGTAATGACAGCGGGTGTGTTCCTCAGTTAGCAACAAGAGCAACCAATGAGAATGATTACAACCATAAAATGCAGAGAGACACAATTACCACAACTCGCAAACGTGCAAAACGAAAGCGCAAGCGACACATGACACGGAGAGACACAAGTTTCTTTCACTGCAGCGCCGCAGTCGGCGTCGAGTGTGACGGAGAATGTGACCGGCACAAAAAAAAAAAAAAGAAAAAAAAAAAAGGCTGACAGCACGGGTTACGGACTGAGATGATTGCTGTAACGATCCCTCAAGTGCTTCGCCCTCGTGAGGTCGTTTCTTGTGCACCTTCCACGAGGGCAGCCGCCAAGTCAAAGAGAGGCACAGTCCTCCAACGCTCGCTGTCATTTGTCATCCTCCTCTCCCTCCCGCCAGCCGTGGATGCTTGAGGCGCTGTACTGTGGGTACAGTACAGGAAGGCAACTACTGGTCAGAGAGCCTCTCGCGGTAAACGGCTAAAGGGGAGCAGCGTCACTCATTGGTCAGCGCATGATGCATTCGAGGGGAGAACCTAAATGACCTTGTCAGTCGGTGCAAGCATGCAGCGGTCAGGCGTAACATTACAATACAACATCCCTGCAACAGATTCTCCCCTCAGGTGGAGTTTTGTGTTGATTGTTTACTGAAACTGTTTGAGCGAGGTGTTGACACATTTGAATGATGGTTGTTGGGACTAGTTTGTGACACTGTTGTTGAACTGCACTGGGTTACACCGACGTGGGTCCCTAGACTTTTGTCACCCTAGTGCATATGAGCGGGATGACCAAAATGCTCGGAAACCTCTCAGTATAACTGTAGTTCAACAGTGTCACGAGTTACAGCCCCAATTACAATCATTAAACTATGTCAACAACTCTCTCAAACCAATTCAATAAGAATTCAAAATAACCCCTCCCCCAAAAAAAAACAATCTAAGGCAGGGCGGTTGAATGATATTCTCAGGTTAGGGTGCATATAAAGCTGTGACTGTCTGTGAATGCGGGTTTCCTGGGTGGCACATTCAACTATTGGTTCAGTCGTCTTACTGAAAACAAAGCACGCACACTGCAATCCCCATCAAATCCAAGTTGTCTCGTGAAATCTTTAAAAACAACTGACACTCCCTGTTCTTCAGTGCTCCTCTACCCAGGCAAACACACTGACGTCCACTGATGTTGTTTGTATAACAGGCAAACAGAGGCGATTCTGGTTTTATTGACAACACAGTGGACACTGATACCCCGGGTGGCTCACTGGGCTGACCCCCCGTTTCCTGTCAGTGTGGTTCCAGTGGGCTAGCCTCCTCCTCTAGCCTCCTGCTATCGTGTGGTAGATGTATCAGCGAACCTACAACAAACTGGCCTCGCACACGAGGAGATAGACCTCATGAAATCATAATGAAAGTACCTAAATAAAAAAAAGGCCTTGTATCACAGAACAGCAATGGCGAGGGGACGGCTTCGCTAGCCGAGTGCTAGCACAATGCAGCAGTATCAGGCAACACATGATGATGAACAATGACACATCCGACCCGACCTCTTTCAAAATAAAATACTACTCGACAAAAAAAATGCACACGTATACGAGGGCTTTAATGAGAAATGGTCATGTATGATACTGTGTTTTAATTATTTTAATCAGGCATGTATGTTGGATGTATGTTGGGGGCCTTTCACTTAACTTCCACTCAAACACAAACGAGTGTTCCAAGCACCGCCTCACCAAACTGTCCTTTCGCCTAAGTGCACAAAGATGTTTCCACTTTTGAAAACAATCCGGTTGGATATTAGATAACTCTGGCTATGTTCACACACTCTTCACTCGCCGCCGAGGCACCCTGTGGATCGTGACAACCCAAGCACACACACACACACACGTTCGGAGTCGACTCGGTGGCTAGCCGCTAACATGCTACCGCAATCCACATAAACCATTACCTTGTATTTGTCGAAGCCCGCGAGCTGCTCCTGAGTAACATATTCGTAGAGAGCCATGCTGGTTCGCCCTGGCTCGACCGTCAGGTAAACGGATATTCCCTCTTTCGGAATTATGCAAATCCCCCCAACGTTAGCTGCCGAGTCGAAATAACATCTAGCTCATCCGCCGTCGTTCACGCCGGGTGAGGCGATGTCGACACGTTTCGGGCCACTCCCACACGGCGCTGGCCGAGGCCCCGGCGGCTCACCGCCGCCCCCTCTGGCCTGGAGGACGTAAAAAGCAAACGAAAATAAAAAATAAATTGACAGAATGCATTGTATAACACAACGGAATTCTGTTTTGTGGCTCATAATTACACAGTCTCGACACAATGAATAACATATTTAAAAGTGCCACGTCTAGTTTAATTTCCCTTTATTGAACAGTGAAGGTCCGATCTATCAGGACTACTTCTACGTCCGACTAGAAGTGACGTGGCCTTCTCGTCCAGCCGGAAGAGAGAGACTGGATCGCCTGTCCGCTGCTGAGCAGCCGAGTTGTCGTATCGCGATTAAAAGCAGACTCTACGAGGTAACGTACGTAATTGCAGCAAGCCGCTACTCCGCAGTATGCTAAGATATAAGTTTGTGTCGATTCTTAACGCAAAGAGTCCTTTTTATTGCTTAATTCAGTCACTGGTGACTAAAGCTAGTTAGCTGTGCGGGCTAATGTTGCCTTAGCTAGCTAGCTAACTAGCTAAGGCAACGCTGCACGGATTGATTGATCGATCAAAACAATTACCCTGGACATATCAATGTGCCACCAACATATCAGTATGGAAACTATGAGCGTTACAACATGCGTGGTTATTTCCTTATTCGTTTTAATATTTTAAAACGCAGCATCTCGGCTGCCACCGCACTGACTGTCATATTCGCCCACTGTCATTTTTTTTGCCTGCACATCTGTTGGCAAAATATGTAATTGTGCTTTCAGACATACTTTGAGCAGTTGTCAGTGGGCTTTGCAGATGGTTTTAGCCAGGAACTACCGCTAGAAGTTGTGCAAATAATATATTTATTCCACAAAAGTGTGGGATGCTACTATTTACTCGCTGGCAGAAATCCTGAACATGCTTGAATAACACCAACCAGCCAGAAAACGCTTTTTTTTCTGTGTAATATGCATCATAACTGTAATTACCGGTTGGATAAAGGACATCAAACGCTCCACTGAGACATCTAAAGCACTGATTTTATCCTCCTTGCCCTGTCTAGAATGGTGACTGACGTGCAGCTGGCCATCTTTGCCAACATGCTCGGCGTGTCCTTGTTCCTGCTGGTCGTGCTGTACCACTACGTCGCCGTCAACAACCCCAAGAAGCTGGAGTAGAGGATGGTCATGCCCCTCCGGGAGGGCAGGAAGGGTGAGTGCAGCCTCCGCTCTCACCGCGCTGAGGGCCAACATCATTTTATGTTGATTATTTTTTTTAATTGAGTCTACTTGAGAGAGGTGTTGGCGTGTTTGATTGTTATTTGGACTGTAATTTGTGATGCTGCTTAACTGCACTGCGTTATACGCAGAGGTGTCCCTAATATTGTGGTCATCCCAGCTGTGTACATGAGGGTGACAAAATATTGGGGACACCTCAGTATAACCTGGTGTACCTCAACAGCATCACAAATTGCATAAATCAAATACATAAACGCCTCAATTATTTGACAAAAAGTCTACATAAAATTCCTCAGTGAAGGGAGAATTTATTGCAGGGCTGCTGCGTTATGTTCTGTGTAGCACTGCCAAATTTAACACGTTACCTTTTGCACAAATGTGTTTCAACACAACAAGAAACATTCATGCAATTAAAGCTGCCAAAAAAAACAAACATTAGAAGACGGACGCAGCTGCATTCAGTTTACTTATGATGACCAAATGGCCTGAAAAAAAAACAAATGATAGAAAAAGAAACCTGTGACCTATGCCGATGTGTGCGCCACCAAAGTGCTTTGGCTGTGGGTGTACAAGGGCGCGGTTGAAAATTTGGGTGAAAAGTTTTGACATTTAAAAAATTTGCCCGAGAGTTTGCAGCGCTGAATATAACCACCACGGAAGAAGCAATTCGTCAATGGCGCATCACCTCATAGCAAAAAACACGCGAACGAAACTTCGGCCACGGGGCCTCGACAGGCTACATAAAAGCGATTGATCGCAGCAAATTCTGCTATTTTTTTTTTTCTTTTTTAACTTTATTGACACCACATGACTGGTCATAATGTTGTTCTTGATCAGCGGATATTCCAGGTTTGGGTCTAGCATGGTGGCAGGTTGGGTGACTCTGCATTTGAGCAGTGTGCATTCAACAGAGGCGGCCAGACTAAAGCCGCCCAACCAGTGATTTCTCACAGCCGGCGCTGAAAGATACATATGAGCCCTCTGTTTCTCTACTCGCAGGCGAAATGAGACCCAACGCCGCCATCTTGGAAACATTCCTCCCCCTCGTCCTCCTTCCAAAAGATGATTTCCTGTCACACTGCACATTTGCGTTTTTTGTAATAAAATCCATGTGAAATCCAGTGGTTCTGATGCTCCAGTCAATTCCTTGAGTTACTACACATGCATCGTTAATACATTCACATTCTGTTACGCAGCAAAATTTTAGTTTTCCCCCAATTTATTGAGTTTCAAGTCACAACAGAGTCTTATTGCAGTCACAGTATAGTGATTTTGGTAAAAGTCATTTTTGTTTCTGGGTTAAGATATGGTCATTACATTAAAAAAAAAAAAGACTCCTGTAACAGTTCACTTCACACATTTCACATAATAAATATAAATCGCAGTAAAGGAGCCGCTGCCATATTGGTGTGCTGCAGAGCAAAAAAAGGAATGTGACAGTAAAAACATTCAGCACAGACATATAGCCCATAAAAAGTATTCACCCGACTTTGGCTTGTTCACAGGAGACGAGGCATAAATCACAGTTAAAAGTTATTAAAAAATTTCCACGATCCTTCATCCCATGAGGAGCGTGAGTGAAGGTTAAAAACGTGCGCGTTTCTGTCGAACCCGTCTGCCGTAGCGTGACGCACCGTCACCACGGTGGGGACGGCGCATCTCTCTCCGATTGGCTGCTTGATGCCACACGGACACTGCTGGAAACACTTATTAGATCCATAATTCCCATTAACCTTGATGTGCGTATGTTTGATATGCGTCTTGCCAACTTTTGGTTGGACCTTCCAGGTGCCCTAAAAAAAAAAAAAAAATCACATCACAGTTTCAAAAAACAAACCGCCAGTGCTAGTTACATGTCTGGAATCTATCATGATAAAGTGCTTAAATGAATTAAAGTCCAAGGGGTGAATACTTTTTAAAAAAAAAAGGAATCATATGCAAAGACTCAATCTCTGAAATGGTCACATTAGATAAACACAATTGACTCGCTGTTCCCACAAAAGGACACAAGGTTTGTGAAGGTGCTGCTGTGCTTGTCGGTCTAAATAGAAGTCAAACTCTTAGCTATAATAGTCCGAGTGGTTGACGGTGAAGATATCAGTGCATACCGGTGTTGGTCAGTGCGTGTTTTTAGCTTTTGTTTTGGAGGTGAAAGGGGCGGCGGAGGGGGAAGTACAAAAACACAAATGTGCGGCGCAACGATTACAGCTGAAAGGTTAAAAGACGTTTTCAAGTGTCTGGATTCTGGATAATGTGGAACGTTTTTGGATGGGGAAACTTTGTGCCGGTCCCCCTACCTCAGCCACGCTTGTGGCGTCTCTGAGCAAGGCACTTTACCCTCCACCCCCCTCCTGCCACTGCACGCATGACTCACGCCGCCGCAAATGCTCAGGACTCTCAACAAAACGAGGATAAATCTGTTGTATTGCACATGAACGATGGCGCCCCCTATGTCGTAGCTTTGAAGCGCTCTGGTGCCCGTGGTGCTCTCGGGTTTCTCCACACGGGGTCGCTGTCTCACGCTCTCAGGCCGCGCCGCCGCCGCAGTTTCCCCAACCTTTCGGAGACAAGATGTTACAGCCTCGTCAGGTCTTTATTTATTCACGTAGCCCATCTGTCTCTCTGTGAAGTTACATTAACATTAATGCATCTTTTTTTTGTTTTTTCCCCCCCTTCACCTGCGGCGGATCTCAATCCATCTTTGGCGCCGTTTCTATGATGGCCGTTCCTTTGCAGAGGAAACTCACATCCGTGCTCTTCTGCTGGGCGGCCACCTCTTTCTCTGATACACCTGCTTATAGAAATATTAGTGATTTTTTTTAAGCAGTTTACATACTGGAATTGAAGCTCTGAAAGCTGTGTACAGGAAATGGTAAAAGTTTGTACAATACTGTGATGTGTGTGTGTGTGTGTGTATACACCAATCAGCCACAACATTAAAACTGCTGCATGTTTACATTAGAATATAATGCAACAGCCCTGCAATCAATTCTCCTCTCAGGAGGAGCTTTGTGTTCATAACGTTTGTTGAAACTGTTTGAGCGGGTGTTGATACATTTTAATGATTGTCACTGGGTCTGTCACCACACTGCATGAAAGTGGCATGACCAAAATATTAGGGACGGCGCAGCGCGGTGCAGCTCCACAGCATCACAAATTACAGTCCAAATTAAAATTCAACATAAAACTCCTCCTGAACGGAGGATTTCTTGCAGGGCTGTTGCATCATATTTTATGGTAAACATGCGGCGGTTTTAATGTTATGACTGGTCGGTGTTTTACGAGTGGGAAAACGCGGACGCACGGACAGCCGAGTTGGAATTACTACATTTCACAGTTACATTTTAAGTAATCCATTTTCCTGGGAACATTCACGCAAACAATATGAGAATTGGAGCCAAGCCAGTTTTAACGGCCAAAATTTGCTTTTCAGACATATCGGCATTGTCGGGGCGGGGGGGAATGGCCGCTAAAAACACCCTCATTTGTTGTCGAGGCAAACGATCTCCTGCAGGTCTCCAGCAGAGTGCACCCTCCACTCAAAGGCTGGAACAAAGCCCCCTGCCGTCATTGGTGCATTTACCCATCGGGTACATTTTACCAGGCAGACAACGGCCGATTCCCTCATAGCTCCAGTCATAAATCAGCGAGAGGAAACAATCACCAACATAAACCACAATGTTATGAATGGAGAGAGCACAGCAAGACAACACGACAAGCGAGTTACACTCTGCAATGTAAAACCATTACGTTTTGGAATTCGTTTTTTTTTTGCTCCCTAATATTGGTATCGGCTCAAAGAATCTAGTATCGGTCAGGTTCTAATAAAAATATCGAGGGTCACGTGAAATTACGAGAGGACATGTTTGCTAATCCATGAATCTCTTGAGTGATGCAATTACTGATCAGGTAGCGCACTCCAGGCCACAGAATGTGTGTGTGTGTGTGTGTGTGTGTGCGTGTGTGCGCGTACATGCCTGCCAGGTGTCGGTGGATGCCAGGTCTGAGCAGCTTCAACACCTTCATGGTGGCCGACTCGTCGTCTCCGGGAGACAGCAGTTTCCTGCTAACCATTGTTTTTTTACCGTCCCGTGTGGCGGCGGCGGTGGCGGTGGTGGTTTCGGACGAGCCCGACCTCCTGATGGGGATGCGGCTGGTGTGCGGCTGCAGCTCACACCTGGATCGGGGGGCGACAGAGAGGTTTAAATCTACGCTGCTCCGCGGCAGCGCAGATGGGAACTATTTTATTCTTTTACCCCCCCCCTTCCCACATGGCTTTCATCCGACTTCCAAAAAATTCCCCGTGCAACAAAAACAAAGCTGCGGACCTACAAGATGAGACTCACTTGCTAAATTTCACGCAGGGCCGGGTGTGCTCAGGCCCCGCCTCCTTGGCCGTCTGTGACAAGAGACATTGCAGTTGAGACCTGGGTGATGATGCCGAGCAGAATTCGCGATGGATCGAATACGTTATGTGAGGAGGATTTGCTCTCTTGCTGACCTCCGCCTGGCTCTTCGCGGGGTGATGGGTGACTGCTCGGCCTCCCCGCCCCACGCGCCCGGCGCGCATGGGGAAGGGCGCTCTGGACCAAGCCGCTGAGCCGAGTCCTCCGGCCTGAAAGTCCGGGCAGCTGAGGCCTGGAAACCACAGGGAGGGACATAAACACGAGGGACCGAAGGGGGGTGGGGGGAGAAGCGGGAAAGAATGGGTGGCTCCTGAGTATTTAAATTAGTATTTAAAAAAAAAAAAAAAAAGACGCCGCCGCCGCTAGCCGTCCGGCGAGCCCCGGTAAATAAGAGTTGCGGCACAAAAGAGGTTTTAGACAAAGAGTCAAGAGAGAGTGGAGGAGCGACACACAGCAGGTGCTTCACAAAGGGAAAGCTTTTATTTCAGAGGTTAAACAGAGTTGGTAAAAGACAGCAGCACATACAAGGTAGGTGGTATTCATAAAGATGTAACGCGCACAAAACACTTAACCCTAGTCTGGCATAGAAGATTAGCACCACATGAAGGACACAGCACAATTCTCATAGGAAGTATAATGTGTAGTGAGAATGTGACTATGCATACAGCGTGTTCCCACCTAAAGCCTGTTTTTTTTTTTTTTTTTTTCCTTTTTTGTTTTTTGTCCTTCTGGATGAAGCTTTTGGACTTAAAAATAAAAAACAAAACTAAGATAGGATATAAGAGTTCACAGTGAGAAGCGGGACTACAGTACATCCTCAACATTTTCAGGGCATTCATCCGATTTGAGGGTTCAAATACGTTGAATTAAGTTACTTGAAGATCAACCATCATGAAATCGTGATTTTTTTTTCTCTCCTTTAGGTCACCAGTGAATAAAGGTCAATAGTTTAATCTTTAGAGATATTTTTTTCCTTCCATAACTCAATGGTCTAGAGCAGAGATTTCGCTTCCAAGCCAACCTTTTGGGGGAAAAAAAAATAATCCTAAATTTGCCCCTTAGAACTGCAGCCATTTATGTTTTAAAATGAACTTGCGTGATTAATTAACCACCGTTCTTGGCCCGCATACACAAAGAGGCCAAACCCTACAGTGTATGCTGTGCAGGCGGATGGAAAAGCTGGATAGATCACTGACTACATCCCAACGTTACCCAGGTGATCTGGTATATTAAAAAAAAGAAAAAAGGGACTGAGCAGCGCCTCCAGGATCTACAGTTTACAAGAGATACTACCAGAGCAAGGCACACCATGACTAACGAGTGACACAGCACAGGAACGGTGGAACAGCTACAGCACGGCGAAGGCCAAGATATTCTGAAAGCTATTTTTGATCCCATCAATTAACAATCTGGTCCGTACGCGCCTCGTGAAAACCCCTCCAGCTCACACACACGCACACACACACACACACACACACACACACACACACACACACACACACAC
>CAAKHG010030693.1:0-27147 GCA_901007715.1 Dactylopterus volitans | reverse complement strand
TGGTCTGGCCGGCTTTCGCGCATTTTTTTCGGAAATTACAGGGAAACCCGCTGAACTAAAGCGGTGATTCTCCCACCATGAAGAGATCTGAAAAGTCTTTGCTTTGAAAAATTGCTTGAAATTGTCGACATTGAGCCAAAAAAAACAACAACTCTGAGGCTTCATGTCGCATCGTCATCATCATCATTGGTGGTCTTCAAAATCGGCGTGAATGTCACCTCAGGCTCAAGGATGAATGAGTTAGATGTTGGGTGCTCAAAAGGTCAAAGGTCAGGGTCACGGGACCGCACAACAGACATTTTTGCTACTCTCAATGTTAGATGCAGATTATGACGTCCACACAAATTTCTAAAAAGATAGAGTAACACTGCGTATCTGTAAGGTCAAAGGTCAACTTTTCTGAGATTTGCTCCGTTCTCGTGAGTAATTATATCCAAAATAATTATTCCTTTTTAAAAAAAAAAATTGCATTTGCGTGAGTTCAGGCTCAAGGATGAACTGATTCGATTTTGAGTGGTCAAAAGGTCAAAGGTCACCGTGACATCACAAAGCATGTATTTGGCCATAAGTCACACACTGATGATGATGACAATATTTTAGACAATAGGCAGTCATGATGAAGGGGTGACATTTTTATACACTTTGATACAGTTTATTCAAAGTCTTCACGACATGGATGATGGACAAGCATGGATGTTAACTGCTACCTGATTGGTTGACGGAGGAAAACAGCTGGGCGGCGACTCTGGTTGGTGCTAAAATGTGAGAGGATGCTGCTTCCTCCACCCCGAGGCCCTGACATGATGTTTCTGTGTGACGTGTGTTGCGTTCAGGGGACGAGGCAGAATCCGCTTATCCCCTTGAATGCTCACTTGCAGCAACTTTCCGTGCGTCACAGGTCCGATGTTTCTTGCCTTACATGCACATCTCACACACCCGGAGACACTCGTCTGCCACCTGCACTCTCAGGTGAGCAAGAGCACGGAGCTGTGTGGCGTTCACGGCTCGAAGCCTCAGGGGCCGTCTCTCTCTCTGTCTCTCTCCATCCTCGACCTCCATTCCGGTCAGCGCCGCATCGCTTGTGTTCCTGCAGTCCCAAACACTTACCAGAAGAAGTATGAGGTCTATTTTTAGCCAGCCAGGCCGCCGAGGTGATGGAGCAGCTAATCCTGGCAGCTGTGGTGTCGCCGTCGTTTAAGCCTCGCGGTGTCAGAGCCTGTTTGTGCGGCTCGGGTCGGTCTGCCAGCTGCTCCCTAAATTGATGCATAAGCCGCTGTCCAGAACAGGGACGGTCATTATGGTAATTACGGAGGCTGTGGTCTCCACCGTGGATTTTGGTCTTTGTCTCTCACTGCTGCCGGTCGGAGCTTTTTACAACCCAGCGGAAGCTTGTTCTGAAGCATCGTCATCGGCGTCCTCCCGGCAGGCGCAGCCATGCGGCGGTCCCGGTGGGTCCGGTACCAGAACCGAACGCTTAACAACTGATGATGAAGTTGTTTTGATTCAAACAGTCCTAAAGAAACGAGACTGACACCTCAGCCTACTCGATCCGCGCCCTTATCATGCTTCACCTTTGGCCTCTGTGATTGGGGAGGGGGGTTTAGCGTTCAGCCTGTGTGGGACTTCCTGAAGTTTCTTCCCCTTGCTGCTTTTAGCAAAGTTTTTCCTCATTTGAATCATTTGAAGCACGGATGCCAAAGCAATTTATGGGTTGGCTATGTTATTTTGGAGCATTTAAAAAGGATGTAGTAAAAAAAAAAAAAAAAAACTTGTGGCTTCTTCCAGGCTGCCATATTTAGAAGATTGACATTTTGATGAAGTTTGAATCCAAATTTTTTTTTGTTGCATTGAAAGAAACTGACTGAAAAGAAAGTTCGCCGGCGGCATTTTGAAGACAATCCCGGGATCTTCGTAACTTAAAACTGTTGGACAACCGGGAAACCCGCACTGAAATCATAAACGTTGTGACTGGCGATGGACTGCAAAAGCCTTTCAAAAATGGGGTTTGTTGTTTCCTTTTTTTTTTCTTCCGGTGCTGAATGTCAATCATCTGTTTATGTAGTCGTGTTTTGGCTCGTGATTTGCAAACAAACATTGGTAATATTATTATTATAAAGTAGCTCCCAGTATTTTTCATTCAAACAAAACAAAGACAGGGAGAGAAAGAGAGAAGACGCGGACTAAAGAACCCCAGTGATTGAAGTCATTGTTCTCTCCAGTGAACATCTCGTTTACTCCATCATTCTTTGCATGGGAACATATTGATATTTCATTCATTGTGTATATTTTCATACTCTTCCCGGAGGGGGAACAATGCGAGGCACCTTCTAATGGCTGTGAAATGAAGGGACACGTGAGAGCTGCATTGTTCCATAATCCTGCGCAGGTTTGATGTTTATTGAAAGCTCCTGTTTGTTGTGATGTGTTTTATTGCCAAAAGGGAGGAAAAAAATAAATAAATCTTTGGCAATAAATGCAGAAATGTCCAAATGCCACCAGATGGTTTCAGTTTAGGGGACCATCTGGTAAATGCTAGATTCTAACCAGTCGCTGGAAAGAAAGAGGGTCTTTAAAGATGAAAAAAAAATCCTCTTAGTTATCACAGCAAAACCTTCAATCTCTGCAAGTAATTGAGTTTGTAATAAGGTTTTAACAAGTTTTAATATTACATGCCTTTGCGTCTCTTAATATTCATACTAGTTTATTTGTTACAGTAGAACATATATATTACGTTGTACAAAGTAAATGCACCTTTAATGGTGTAAGTGCGATTTATTTAATTTTATTTCTTTGCAGTACCACATAGATGGGCAGTAATTGGTAAAAATGTAAAAATGTTGGAAATGTTGTGTCTCTGCAGAACAGGATTACAGAGATTTGCACCCAAACAGTGACCTTTCCCAAAATCCAAAGTACCATTTGTAGCCCATCTCCCGTAAATCATTTAAGCCACACAGCGAGTCTGCACCGCTATTAAAGTGAAGGAGTTGTTTTTGGCTTTTAAAACAAAGGGGAAGTAGTCTGATGTCCATGCTCCTGAATTTACGGTCATTTGTTGCTGCTGTCCATGGTGCTGAATCTGCGGTAGTTTGGTGCTGCTGTCCATGGAGCTGAATCTACAGTGGGTTATCGCTGCTGTCCGTGGTCCTGAATCTACACTACTATTGCTGTCCATGGTACTGGATCTACAGTTGTGCGATGCTGCTGTCCATGGTCCTGAATCATCTGCAACCTGGTGCTGCTGTCCATGGTCCTGAATCATCTGCAACCTGGTGCTGCTGTCCATGGTCCTGAATCATCTGCAACCTGGTGCTGCTGTCCATGGTCCTGAATCATCTGCAACCTGGTGCTGCTGTCCATTGCTCTTACTGGACCTTTACAGCTGGTAGGTGCTGCTGTCCATGGTGCTGAATCATCTCCAGGTTGCTGCCGCTGTGCAGTGCCCTGCACTAACTGCTGCTAGGCACTGATGTCATTGGTACTGAATCATCTACCGCGTCCTGCTGCTGACCATGGTCCTGTATCAGCTATTGGTTGACGCTTGTGTTCCCGAATTTTTGAAGAGAACATTTTATGAAACTTTGTTCGCTAGAGTTTCTGCACATTAAATGGGTTAAAACTCTTTGATATCAACTATGTGTTTTGAAAGGACACTGGACTTGAGTGGTCACTCATATATTTTTAAGTAATAGATATGTGTATGTGCCAACGTCTTAAACATAACTTACAGTACTTTTATTATCTGAGTGGGTCTTTGATTTGTCATGTTTATAGACAGATGAGTAATTGATATATAAGGTGTGTAACACAGTTTAGTGCTGCTCAATCACCATCCAGCAGCTTTGCATTTTTCCAGTTCATCATGGTGTTTATTACAGATGAGACAGCCAAACCGAAACTGGCAGAGCCGAGGCAACGCATTCAGCCGACCTACGAACACGCTTGCCAACCACGAGCCTGTTGGAGGGCGGCTAGTCAGTGAGTCACATCAGTGGGTTAACAACACGTCCTCCGATCCAAACGACCACATGCCGCTCGCGCCGACCCGCTGATATGACACAAACAAGTTGCTTTTGCGCCAGCGATGCAAATGGATGCAAGAGTCTTTGTATCGCTGAACTTTCACTGTGATAACAAACAGATACTGGGTTTTTTCTTTCTTTCTTTTTTTGTCGACACATTTAAATGTATTTTTTTTTATACTCATAGTTTTAATCTTTAGATGACTTTGACAGAAATTTGTCCTATTAAGCATTTTGATGAAGTGCAGTGAGGCTTTGCAGGTTGGCTGTTGTACTTCACACCCTAATAAACAAAAAGGTGAGCCGTGCATTTGTCACCTGGGTGCAGAAGAGCAGGTGAGCTGTGCCCATGCTTGCGTTAATAAGCGTGTGTGTGTGTGTGTGTGTGTGTGTGTGTGTGTGTGTGTGTGTGTGTGTGTGTGTGTCCACATTTTGCATTAGGAGATGTGTGTTAATGTGTAACCTGGCCCGGTCGTGAGCGCTGTGATAAAAGGACCAGCTGCCACATCAGCTCTCTTGCCATGTGGAGCCAGACTGAGGCTGCTCCTGGTCGGAGAGATTAGAGAGTAAATGGCTGATAACTGGGAGCCAGAAGGGCTTTCTGAGAGCAGAGACACATCACAACCGAGTGCAGCTGCACACACACAGAGATGCAGGAGGCAGGGAAGGAATATAAAGGGAGCAGTAGATAGAGGAGCCAGAGAGCAAGACATGGAGGAGACATGAGGCTCCAGGCTTTAACAGTGTCAGACTCCACTGCAGAAAATATCTCAGCCTTTTATTACTTTCTGTCACCAGAGAATTCAAGAGCTCCAGAACGACAAAGCTTCTCGAGAGGATACCTGAACAATGACTCAGCACACGGTGCAAGAAAAAGCTGTATATTTTTTCTTTCTTTTTTTTGTCAAAGACACTTCCCAGTCCACCATAAAGCTGTCCAGCCGCAGTTGTTCATTATATTTTTCTTACCATACTGCTCATGAGGATTTCTGTGGAGAGGGATTGTGCTGTTTTTCAAAAGCAAAAGGGAGGATCGTTGTAGCCCAATGAAAACAGCTGTGATGGCAAAATACTTATCGCCACCTCCGAATCGGAAGGTAAGAAGAGATTGGAAGCAGAACAGACGAAATCCCAGCAATCCACAGGCCTTCCATTCAGCAGGCATGCTTCCTTTGTGCGGCTGACTGTTCTAATCCCTGTCACTGGAGAACAGCGGTGCTTTCACGCTGGATGTGTTTGGAGCCCCTGAATGGGAACGTGAATCCATCTGGGCTGAAGAGAAACGTGGCCGGGATGTGCAGGAAAAAAAAAAAAAAAAAAAAAAAACTGATGTGGATGCATTTTTTTCCGCATTGACGTCATGGACGACGGCGAGTAACAGCGGCAGCCCCAGAAGAGTCCTCCAGGATCTGCATCTCGATCCGCATCCCTCCCAAAATTGAATAAGTCGCTTTCTGATTTATGTCCCGCCCCTGAAAAGCAAAAACAAAACAAACTCTTCCAAATCCATTCATAACTTTGAGTAACCCTGCTAAGAAGCAAGCAAACACAGGTGAAAACATTATTAAAGGATAGAATCCACAGTCTTTCTTTGGTTCTACTTGTGAGGAGACACTTTACCACCTTACATGGGCTTTTTATGAAAATAAATTCTTATAATTTTGCAAATATATCAGTTTATTATAAAAGTGACTGATTCTTTTGAGTTACTGTGTTAAGGTCGATAAGGTGGATTTATCAGCGTCACACCCTGGATGTGGTGCTGACGTGTGACTTATACATGTGTCATAGCAACATTCAGCCAAACATCATGGTTTGGGTCCAGTAGGAGCTTTTGTAAATCAACAGTTTGTTGACTCTCTAATCTGAACAACACACCTCCACCTCCTCCCACCAGAGTTTGCGCTCTAGCAAACAGGAAATGAAAAGCTTTGAGAATAACGGTGATTGAAAGCCATTGTTACATCTCGCAAAAGTACAATCCCCAAATCTAAGCCCTTAAATGCCTCCGCAGCTTTGCTTTTCACTCGTTTTCTCCCTTTTATAAAGCGTCAAATGACTAAATTAAAACCAAACTAATGTAGAAAATGAGCACATATGAGCACCATGGTGCCTAACAGCAGGTATACACGCACACACACACACGCACACACACACGCACATGGTGTTCACTCACCAACCAGCCACCTCTCTCGCTGTGTTCATGTAACCTGGTTTCCATTTTTCCTCTTGTCATAAGCACTTTAGCCACTAGATGGCGTCTGTGTTTTTTTTCCTAGCACGCCTGTCTCATTCAATCCGGTCCACCAGAACTCTGCGTACTCAATCTCCCAGCAGGCACCAGGACTTTTTTTTTTTTTTTCCCGGCAGCTACACACAGAACAACTGTGTTTAGAGATCCCTGCTGCGACAGGCAAACACACCAGGAAGCACAGCGCTTCAGCGAGATAAACGACGGCGACGCGTGTGGCTGCCGCAGACGTGACGGGGTGAGCGCGAGCCAGCTTTGCTTCGGCAGAGCCCCAACGACCTTCACTTCCTCCCCGACGGCTGCCAGCCAGCTCCCCGCGCCGCGTTGTGCCTCATCCGACACGGCTCCAGCTTTGAAAGCATCCCTCCCCTCCCCCCACGTTGCGTTTGCCGCTCTGTCTGCACTCCATCGGGGTTCGCGAGCGAGGAGGTGCAGCCTCGCCGATGCCAGGTGGTCTGTCACTTCCTGTTTGTTGTGTCATCCATTTAACTCGGTCTCATTGGGTCTCTGAGGGAGCGCGGGCGTGTGCGGCAGCGCGGCAGCTCAGGCACTGGGAGGTTTTTTTACAGTTTCTCTCAGTCGCTTTGCTGCATTTCTCAGATCGGAATTGAAATCCTCACATCGTCGTGTCACTTGTGCACATGAAAGAAGCAGCCTCTCATTTCTTTGAACAAGCTCCAAACGCTCTGGAACATCCATGCAAACGACTTTGTGTAATTCTCTGCTGTCTCCTACATTATCAATCGCTTATGTCATGTTGATCAAAATGTATCATAATGACTCTCTGTTGAACAGTCTCACCCCCCCACAACATTTAGCCGTTAGTTCATAAGTCTTCACAGGCAATATGGTGGAACAAGTTCTGCTAATATGACAAGCACTTTTCTATACATTTCCATTAAACATTTTTTTTCTAAAGTTGGTAAATTGCTCCCAGGTGAATCTTAGATCAACCAGTTTCCTGAAATGGCTCAAAGGTGCATCTCAAGAACAATCAGCTGGCGGGTACAAATACATGTACAGCCGGAGTGCAGCACAAAGTTACAAAGTCTGGTGGTGGAAGGACGAGGAACTGGACAACAGCCAGAGAGAAGAAGAGGAGGAGGAGGAGTGAGGCTGCGTGGCGGAGGAGTCGGGGAGGTAGGCGGAGGCAGAAGAGGCGTTCCTGATGAGATCAGAGCTACACTTGGAGACCAGGTTCTCAGTCGTGGGCTTAAAATGGCCGAGGCTGGCGGATGGATGTTTGGAGAACAACTGCCTCCTCAATCATTCAAACTTTTCGTCGTCAGAACAGGTATGTAACCCAACAATAGGCACTGTACTGTAATACTCTATGTTCTCTATAATGCTACATACAATATTACAGTATTCCACTCATAATATACAGTAAGTATACTTTTTACAGTGACATTTTATCTTACTCTGTGTTATGTTTTGCATTACTATATTTTTTTTTCCACATGAGACTGCAAGACAAGTTCATAGCTGTGGCAGAGGGACCCCTTTCACACCGGAACAGGAGGCTATTCACAGCTGAAGAAAGCCATTATAGAGGACAACAACGTCTTTGAAAACATCCAGTCAGCATCTCAACCATCGACGGGCCGCTGAAAGGACACCAAATGAACATGAAGCGGCGGTGAAAGAGTGACGGAGCTGCAGGGACCTTTACGCACGGGCGAAACATGCGTGAGCACGCAGCAACTGTACCGCACAATGAACAGTACAGCGTCGTACAGTGATGTACAGTTCAATGAGCGGGACCTTCACACTTTTGCTGTGACTGTAGAAAAGAAGATGGAGTGCGTGCTGTGTGCGTTTTATGTAACTGTGTCTTCGCTTTGTCGTTATCTGGCCATGGTTGGTTATTGTAGAGGCTGTTGTGGAAAAAAAAAAAAAAATTGGCGGCAGCCTTGCCTTTAACTGAGCTGCTGCGTCCAAAAGCGACTTAAGTAGACTGATGCCCGCCAGTCTGCGTTTGAGCAGACCAAAAGCCTCCTGTTGAGGGCCCCCCTCCCTCGCGGCGCCCTGCTTTGATCAGCCGCTTAAGCTGGCCGTAGATGCGAGCGACACCGGCGTGGGCGCCGCCCTCTTGCGGGAGGGTTCCGATTTGTGGAGAACCCCGGTTTCTTATTTTTCCAAGCAACTGCACCGCCATCAGAAGTGGTGCTCGACCCCTAGGGGAAAAAAAAAAAAAAAAAAACGCTTCGGCCCCTGTCATGTCTTCGCAACAGTTTGAGGTCGGCTCATCTAGCGCTCCTGAGGTCGTCTAGACAGATCATGACCCTCATTCTCCTGCATAGAATGCAGAATAAGGACAGACGTTTGATGAATTGGAGTCTCAGGCTGCAGGCCTTCAATGTAGAGGTCACACGTGTCCGTGGCAGCGATCACATGCTGGCTGATGCATCGTCGCGCCTGTGAAAATCTTTGAGTGTTTTTTTTGTTTTAACCTTGTTTTTTTTTCTTCTTTTTTTACATTGTTCAGTAACTTAGGATGGGGGTGCTACATGCTCCTCCCCTCTTGCTCATGATGCTGTTCTGCTCTCCCCAGGTGAGGAGAGGCCGCAGCAGCTTGCTTGCCTGTGTTGATGGGTCTGGCAGTCTTTTCTCTTCTCAGTTTTGATTCACTTAGGGGGAGTTTTCTTGTGTTTAGGGATGGAGGGAAGAGATCGGGTATGCTCTCCACAGGGATCTCACCCCCGAAAAAAAAAAAAAGAGAGGGGTCAGATTGGAGATAACTTGCCCAAGTACGTGATAGTCCTCTCAGCCTACTCCCCATTCCTTACCCCACTGAGGAATTTATCTCAGCATGGAGATGGAAAGTATATGATCGCTGGCCACATACGCAGATGACCCTACTGGCTGCCACAGACGCAGCGTGTGATGCCATCACAGCAGATGCCTACCGAGGCTGGGTAAGACGCTCTCATGAGAAGATATTTGTTGTGTTGTGGTTGAGAATTTGTGGCCCAGCAGACGGGAACGTCAGGAGATGTAGGAAGACTGCACTGTGATTCCTACAGCACCGCATGTACAGTTTTCCCTGAGGAGACTGTACCATGTTCATATTTCTACTCTGGTTTTTTATTTCTTTTCTTTATGCTGTGCAGCGCTGCCTTCTTCCTTTCTGTATCGCAGTGAAATAGTCTGCCAACAACTTACAGTACAGGCGGTAAAAGCGTCAACGCGACTCTTGTCCAGCTTCTTGTCATCAGGCTCCCTCATACACGAAGGTGAAACTTACAATTTACAATAACTGCCATCAAAACTTCAGCCAGAGTTTACATCAGATCATCCCTCCAGATTACAGTGTTATACTGACAACATGAATAAACAGTTTGACACAGTGACACGAGGACTTGTCACTCTGATGGCACTTACATGCTGACTGACAAAGGGATTTACTTTTGAGAGATGAACTAAGGATTTTGAGAGGGAGCTTTTGCAGGTAAGCTGTGCTGTTTTGCTGTTTCTGCGAACTGTTTTGCAAATGTGGAGGACGATTCTGAGAAATGCGCCAAAGTGGCTGAGAAAAAAACCGTGAAAGCCGGGTTTTGCTCTCTTGCTACGTCCGAGTGCTGCCCTCCCCTGGCCTGAAAGTGTGCGCCCGTCTCCAAGTCTTACGGTTGCTAAGACACATTCCTTGAAACCTTCCATCCTTTTCTCAAAACTGTGAACACGAAACCCCATTTCCAAACTGCATTCACTAAACCTCGGACCCTTCCTGCAAAACCAAACTGCTGCCTGACAAACACGGTTGCCAGATCAGACCTGGAGTCAATCAACATGGAAGACGCCTCTGAACATTGCGCTAAACATAGGTTGGAAAAAAAGGACGATCAGAACGCAACGATCAGATCATTAAGCTGCAGAAATAACGTTGATTGTTCACAACAGGAAAATGCATCTCGCAAAACAAAACAAAACAAAACAAAAAAATTCCTGTTTAGCGCTTGTGGTAAAAAATAAAAATATAAACAATCACATGACGACTACCAAAGCGCATACAGTATCTGCTGTATGATAATTCATGTACAGCATCGTGTCGACGCACTGAGTCAGGCCACAGGACTTCAATTCTCCCTGGCCAGGCAACGTGGGAAGTAACTCCCGGAATGTCGGATCCGCGCTTGGCATGCCTCCATAATGTCATTCCAGGCCAGGAATGAAGAGATTTTCCCCGGTTAACGCCATTAAGAGAAGAACTCATCTGCTGAGTTGAGGAAAGCGGGAGTACGGTGGAGGGCAAACATTCAGGAATTCTTGGTTGATGTTGAACCCCCCTTTGATCCGGACGGCACAGTGAAAACTGCTCTCACGCCCGAACACGATGTCTTGGAGATCACTAACGAATGTCGGGGGCTGTTGAGTGTCGTGTGGCCCCAACGCAGCATGACGGTGGAGAACCCCGTGATTGCTGATCACAGCGCATGACGCGACATTCCCGCCAAGCTGGCAACAACGACTCGTTGGCCAATCACGTTCCGGCCTCTCCTCCTCCTTTTGGTCACATTGAACCCAGCTTCATCCATAACAATATATTCATGTGGTCGTTCTAAGGAATCCAGTTGAAACACTCTATATGGAAAAATGTATTGTCTCGTGAGTGCTATGGAGAGACAGACTTCTGGACTGGGATCTTTGCTCCTTGACCCGCTCTCAGCTGCGTTAAAAGGGCGCCTGTATGGCTGCTTCGTCCGCGTTCCGCTGCGTTCCGCTGCGTTCCGCTGCGTTCCGCTGCGTTCCGCTGCGTTCCGCTGCGTTCCGCTGCGTTCTGGGACGCGATCGATGGCGGGAAGGCTGACGCCGTTGACGCCTTTCAAAATTCACGTGGTCGTCAATGATTTTCTGCTGTATTTTCACACACTTTGGTTGCATTGTTCTGACAGACCATGTCAAGAATGAGGGCCTCGTGGTGTGGGGAGAACATCGATGTCCTCTCCCGCTGATGTAGCAGGCTAGCAATTCCATAAAAAGAGAACATGCAGTTACAGAAATATACATGCAGTACCCGGCCTAAGTATATTGGAAAATTGATGTATTGAAACACCTTTTTACAGTCATACTGTAATCATGTATGTAATAAAAAAAGCAATTATCTGTCCTCCTCTTTGAGTCTTCGGACTATGGTGGACACGGTGAATCTACTTAGGTTGGGCTGCAGTCAAAGTCCTGCTTCCCTCATTGTGACCGTGGACAACATGGTCTATGACGGTTGCTCGTATTTCATCTGAAATAATTGTTCTTTGTCTAATACTTCCTCTCTCCTCTTCCTCCTCGGCCACCTCTTCCTCTGCCTCGCTGATTGTTTCTATCCATAGTGAAACTTCAACGATCGGGGCTCCCTGAGCTGGCCGACATTGGTTTCCTCACATCATTAGCCACGCGTGTGGTCAATTCAGAGTTGCTGTGTTTAGGTCGAGACACCTGTGCTTTAACTGAGTCTCACTTTTGGCTGCCTGTGCCTACCACCGTGCAACATGAGCGCATCACAGTGCAAAACGTGTTTTAGTGGCTGACGAAATGTTTGCAAGTTGTGTCTAACTAGGCGAAAGGTGCTCAAGGTTCTGCCAAAAAGGGGCGACCTGTTCAATAAATGGGTCCAGGGCACTGGACATTTCGGTTCAGGCAGCAGGGTTTAGTGTTTTAGCAATTGAGACGAACTAAATTGTCTATTAACCATTAATCAAATGGTTAGGTTTTGTTTAAAGGGGTGCAGCAGACGCCTGTTTGTGTTTTGATGCCCCAGTGAAGCTTCAACAAAAGCTCAGCGAGGATGAGCATCCTCCTCACTTAACAATGTGAAGACCCGCGTCACTTCCTCGCCGTCATTCACAATTCTGGCCCTACAATTACTGACCAATCATCATTTGGATCAAAATCTCTAAGCCAATCATGATGGCCTTTGCATTTCCTTTGCTGTTTTCCGCTTCGTGTCCATGGTCCTGGAAATTTACCTTAGGGATCTACATCATGCAGCATCATGGGTTATACTGAGACGTGTCCCTATTATTTTGGTCATCCCACTCATGTGCATTAGGGTGAAAAAAATATTAGGGTCACTTCTCAGTATAATCTAGTACAGTTCAACAGCGTCACAAACTACAGTCCCAATAACAATCATTCAAACATGTCAACACCTCTCTCACACACATTCAATCACAATCCAACATAAAACTCCTCCTGAAGGGAGAACTGATCGCAGGGCTGTTGCATTTTATTCTATGGTGAACATCCAGTGGTCGTAATGTTATGGCTGATCGGGATAGGCGAGTGATGATCCATGTGTAAATGAGGCAAGTCTGGGGGGAGAGGTTCATCTGCAGGTGATGGTACAACAATGAAGAGCCTGAAGAAAGCGAGCGGAGAAGACTAGAGACAGAGAGAGAGAGAGAGAGAGAGACAGAGAGAGACAGAGAGAGAGAGACTGAGAGCAACGAAGAGCAGAAGACAAAAAATTAAAAAATCAACATAAAACTCCTGAAGGTGGGATGCTATGCAGGGCTGTTGCATTATATTCTATGGTAAACATGCAGTGGTCATAATGTTATGGCTGATCGGTGTATGTATTTGTGATGTCGGGAATAAATCATAAATAGAATATCTCTCTCCAACTTTCCAAAATCACTCAAGATAAGCGGCTGCGGCTCACATGATCGTGTGACACCGACGCGCTCCGGTATCGATGCACCGCCGCGTCGACCCCTCAACCCGAGCGAGCGTCGGTGTTCTCACACCTGCGCGGCAAACGTGGGCGGCCTCACCCGAGGCGAACCCGGCCAAGTGGAATGAGCCGGAGCTCCCACGACGGCGGACTGCACGCGTGCGACGGCGGGCTGCGGATGCGACTTGGCGGCCGTCCCCGCCTGTATTTTCAGCCGGCGTTGCCTCACAGCGACATATTGCGAGTGGGTGGGCCTCCTGCCTTTTGGCGGCGCTGGCAGCAGCGGCACCAGCTCGAAGGAAATAAAAAATAAAAAAAGGTTTTTAAAAAAATTAATTGAAATTCTTAGTTTGGTTTTGGATATTATATTTAGTTTGTTTTGGGGTTTTTCCCCCCTCCTCTGGTGAGTTTGCCAAACCCAAAGTCACATCTCATTATTCGTTAATTATCTTTTATTATTATTATTTTTCTCTTTTAGCTCTGCGAGTAATGAGGCTGAAACACGAGCCATGGAAATCAATAAAGAGGCTCCCTCTGAGGACGAGGCGCTTCTCCTCTCAGCGGAGTCTGCTGGCTCCAATCAGCACTTCCTCGCCGACCTCGGCGCGGCGTCGCGGCGTTCGCGGCGTTCGCGGCGTTCGCGGCGTTCGCGGCGTTCGCGGCGTTCGCGGCGTTCGCGGGCCCGTGATGAACTGCGGCCAACGCGAGCACGCCCGACACATTCACGGCAGCGGCCGGTCGAGAAGGCCGGTAGAGAAGCCCGGGAGGCTTTGAAGTGCCGCGGCGCTTCATCTCTTTTAATTACCAACCGTACTTCGCCGCCGCCGCCGCATTCAGGAGCCCGGAAAATGAAATATCAAACACCGCCTGGACCCCAGCTCGCCGCCATGTCTGCCGCCTCCTCCCGACGCCGCACGCTTGATGTCTCTGCAGCGAAGAATCCTTCCTCAGTCTCAGTCGAGGTGGTGTTAAATTTGATCTTATGCTCCCCTTTGATCAACGTGTCAAAGACATTACCGAGACTTTTTTTTTTTTTTTTTTTTTGGCTTCTTCCATTTGCACATCACAGCAAGACTTAGGTCTTTTTCCCCGTCCAGGCAGACGCTGAGATCCTAATTCGCGCCTTTGTTTCATCTGGACTAGATTACTGTCAGGTTCCGTTCTCTGGTCTTCCGACAAATAAGTCTTCAAACGCTTCAGAATCCTGCTGCTGGACTCCTCACCAGAGCCGGGACACTTGGACACATCACTCCGAGCTCCGCTTCGCCTCACTGGCTTTTCATTCATGTCAGATCGGACTTTAAGTTGCTTCCACTGACTTATAAAATGTATCATGGGCTGGCTCTGAAGTATCTCTCTAACCTCATTAGACCCTATATCCCATCTCGTGCATTACGCTCGGAGAGCAGCGGACTCCTGTCTGTCCCCAGAGTCATAAAGAAATCCACTGGCTGCAGGGCCTTTTCCTATCAGGCTCCCTTCCTCTGGAATAACCTCCCTGCAGATATCAGACAATCTGGCTCCACTGAGAACTAAAAATTTGTTTTGCTTTTTTTTTAACATTGACCCGAGCTTGTTTTATATCCGCCAATTAGCTCGGCGGGCTGGTTTCAGTGCCAATGAATCCCTCAACGCGATGTTCTTAAGGTTCAGTTTTTTCCCGCCGATGAGAATTCAACACATTGTTACTATGTTAATCACTGCTGCGTTTCTCGAACCCCTGGTGTCACCTGCTCGTTCATCCAAGCTGTCTCTGTCTCTCTCTCTCTCTGTCTGTCTCTCTGTCTCTCTCTGTCTGTCTGTCTCTCTCTCGTCTCTTCATTCAGGCTCTTTGTTGTTGGACCATCACCTGCGGATGAACATCTTGCCTCATTTACGTTGTTGGATCTGGTCGGGTTCCGTCTGGCCTCCCGCCCGGATCATCGCTCGTCGACCCTGATCAGCCATAACATTATGACCACTGAGCGTTTGACCACCGAATACGACGCGGCGCTTATAAAAATACACTTATCAATAAATTCTCCCTCAGCTGTCGTATCAGATCAGCAGTTCTGTCACTGTCACCTGTGGAATCTTGATGTTTCCGTTCATCCAACATCAGTTGCAGGCCTGGCCGACCTCAGGGGGATCCTCCTCCGTGGATCCTCCTGAGGTTTTTATTTTTCTCCTTTTATGCCCTGCTGTGAGTTTTCCCTCACTCGAATCAAGAGTCAAAGGTCATAGGGTGTTGCTGTAGAGCTTTGTACTGCAAAGATTGTAAATCCCACCAAGGCTTTGTGATTTTTGATCCTGCACTATTGACTTAACTTTAGGACGGTAAACGGGGGCCACAAACTTCCGACATCAAACCGACATCGGCCTCTGCTGAACTCGTCTGCCGTTGATTTTAATACAGATTTATTGATAACTGCACTTCTCTCTCCCTCCTCCCCTCCTCTGTGGTAGCAATCAGCCAGTTTGTGAGATGAGCTGCAGGTGTGCGAGCCCTCCACGTGACCGGGTTGCTGCCTGCTGATTGGCTGGCCGCTCTGTTTAAACTCCAGCTGACGCTCGTCACGCTCCCCGTCCCCAGCATGGCAGCAGCCTGCGTGCGACGCGGTCTGTGATGGGGAGTTTTGTGGCAGCGTTTCCCTAAAGTAGAAGATATGAGCTTTTGTTTGGTGTAAGCTGTACTTGGATTAGCATGTGCAAATATTGTAAATATTATAAATCTTATTTTTGGGCTGCTTGTGAAATAAGTGGGAGGGAGAGCCCAGTTTGTGTTGATCCCCTTTTCTCCTGTTTATTTCAGTTAGGCGTTAGGTTGTCTTGTTTTCATCCTTATTTTCTGACGGGTGAGGTAGGGATCTCGCTTCAGTTTTTGTTTTGTTGTTTTGGCATTACTCCTCTCTGAAGATACAAAAATAAACGTCCCCTTTGAAACCTTTGACGCTGAAGTTGGCTGGCCTTCTTGGGAGTGATTAGAGCGGGGGGACTTTGGCGCGTGTGCCCCAGGTGCCCCTTGGCCTGGGTTTTTTTTCTTTCTTGTGTCCTGTCCGGCATCTAAGGCTTACAGGATGGGAGGTCTGGGGCCCGGTTCTTGCCAGACAGATTCGCTCTGCAAAGGAGGAGTCTGAGATGCTCCTCCTGTTGTATTATCTGCATTCCTTTATTATTATGAAATGAAAGAAGGGGCAGATTCCGTGCTGGACCTGGTGGAAGCGGGGAAGGCAGGGGGAGACAACAACAGCAACAATAGCAACAACAGCAGTAATCAAAACCAAGGGCAGGAGCAGGGAGCAGCATGTGTGTAGGACGTCTACATTGTAACTCTTATTGTCCAGCCTTTATTGAGAGATGGGGCGCCGCCACGGAAAGCAAGAGCACGATGAATTGCAAGCGCTCAACAACTGCAATCGTCCATTTGACAATCACAAGCATGTCAACAGTGGGCTGTAACTTCCATAACATTCTCCACCACAAGCAACAAGCATCTCCTGGACTCATGAAGTGCTAACCAATCGACATGTTTTCAGGACAGTAACCCTTTCATAACTGATGTGAAGTCGTGACAGCAGGCTTAACTTTAGAATGTAGAGAGAAAATGTATTAAATGAAAGATTTTAATAAGTATTTTTTATTTCATTAGCCTATTTTTGGTCCCGAGGCTTTCTCTGAAGGCATAGAAGGCCCTCAGGCTTCCTCACTGATGAAATAAAATGCGCAAACTCGGCTATTTAAAAAAAACAAACTGCAGGAATTATATTGCTTACGCTAACAATGTTAGCAGAGTCGTTAGCTTGCATGCGTGCATGTTTACTTGCAGCCAAGCAAGTCAGCGAGAGTGAAGTGCACTCCGGGCGTAAGTTCTGAGGCTCTTTATTGGTCCACTTTGGCTGGAAGCTCCTGGCTCCTCTGGCAGGCTTGTCGTGGGGGGAAAAGTGTCGGCTGTCACTGCTGTTTGATCTGATTGTTCGATGACTCCTCAAAACGCAGTCGAGCGAGCGCCGCTGCACTTACAGCAAAGCTGGACGTTTTCAGCGTCTTCTCGGCGGCGCGCCAGCCAAGCGCCTGTTTTATTTCAAAAGAAGCATTTTGGTGGCCTGGAAACAGATGGGTTCCCTGCCTCCAATCGACGTCCGTCGTTTTGCTTTTAGCCACAGGCTTCAGCCGACATTAGTGATGGACTGTTAATTCAGACCATCGTGCCCCTAGAAGGAGTCTGAAGGACATGCTTGGACTTAACTTTAATCACTCAGACCCAGAAATTACATCTCACCTCTTCTTTAAAAGCACGGCAATATCCTGAATTATGAGCAGTGAAACTAGAATCCCCAACGCACAGTCGTAGCCATCCAACAGCTAGTCGGGTTAGCGGTTATGAGCATAATGGATGTAGCGACGACTTTACATGAAGTGTAATCAAATGTTTTAATAATAGAAAAATGTCATCACTTAATTTCATCCGCTTGGACATTTGTCTAAAACGTCATCGTCGGCGTGCGACTTACTGCCCACACGCGTGCTTTGTGACGTCACAGTGACCTTTGACCACCATATAATAATCATTTCACCCGCTTTTCTTGATATTTGTGCCAAATTGGAAGTCCATTAAATATTCATTTCATCCTTTTTAGCAGTTGCGCCGAAGAGCGCTTGACCTTTGACCCCCCCTTTTTTAACCACCAAAAAGCCTTTCAGTCTCTGTGTTCCTGAGATGCGGTGTTTGCAAGACTGAGGCAGACCTGCAAACATGACCCCGGCCTCCCCGGCGCTCGCTGGCGTGGAGGCGTAAACAAACTAAACTTTATTCCGGAAAAAATTCTCACTTTGCGTTTCAAGAAAGCAGCCGAGTCCTTTTCAGTTCTTCTTCTCCCGAGTAGTCGGTCTTTAGACTCCTGGGCCATTCGTCAGACCTCCGGCGCTGCGGAGGTCGTCCACCGCGGCGCGGCAGCTCCAGCAGTCTTTAGCTGCATGACCTAGTTGTGCACAGCACCAGAGGGGTCAGCGCTCCGTCACTGCATCCAAACTCATTTCCGTGTGCTTGTTAGGTTGTGGCGGCTGGCAGCGCCGGCGGGGGAGACGTGTCAGCGGAGACACACACACACACACACACACACACACAGAGCGAGCGACGGACGGTCAACTCTGACTCAGGAGGGCACTCAGCCTTCGAGAGAGGACGGATCAGCATGGCGTCTTGCCACCACCGACTTCCTGGAGCTCGACTGCTGGAAAAGAAGGTCCGAGTGAAGGATCGACTGAGGGGTCGGCTCGGTTACTGAGCCACTTCAGCGTCGCCTCGCCGGAGTTTTTACCCTTTTTAAGAGCCAATTCTATTTTATTTTTTTCATTTATGATGAAACATGCTGCAGTCGCAAATGCGGGCACGGTCGTCAAGGCCCTGGTGGATTCTTCCTTACCGCAAACGCAAACTGACCATTAAAGCGTAATTTGCCACATTGTGGTGAAAGTATGTGTCTGGAATATACTGAGCACATGTACACAGGTCTTTGTACGGATGTGATACCACACACATAAGAGGAGAGGATTTATTTAAGAAATACTAAACCCCAGTAAAACTGGACTAAAGTAAAAGTAAACTTTGTTTGCTTTATTTGACTAGCTGAAACTGTGTTGTATGTTTTAAATTAATTAATACTATAATGATGATATTTCCCAAAATGCAGCTTTACATTTGAAGCAATAAAATAAACGCAAACCAGCGCAGGTGAAGTTCAACAGCAAAGACGGAAAAAAAAGAAACATTATGTCTGAGTAGACTAATTAGATCTAAACTGAAATCGAAAATCCAAATGAAATTGAAATGAAAACAATGGAAAATGCAAAACCATAATAGCCTTGCCCTCTGCACTCACATGTGACTGGTGCTACTGTATCTAATTGTTCTAAATTATTCTTAATTAATCAGTTAGCGCCATTGAGATTAATGTTGCTCTTGCGGGAGGGATTCGAAAACAGGAAGCAATTTCACAACCGAGAGACGGAGACAACGCCAGGACACGGCAAACTCGGAAATTAGGAAAATAGGCACAATTATCATGAAAGAAAAAACAGGGTTAATAAAGGGTGAGATTAGCGAAAGTTTGATTGAATTTTGAGGTTAAGTTTAGAGAAGTTTGTAGACCAGAGCGGGGAGGTCTTATGAAGAGCACAAACAAGGACGCGCGGGTACGTTTAGACTGAGCTGCCGTGACACCTCGTTAGCGCCTGACGGCTAACAGGCGTGTCCGTGAAGGCAGCGTCCATGCAGAAGGGTTGTGGAGCGCATGAACCGCTGCCACCCAGACGCGTCTTTCCCGGTTACAACGGCGCGGCTTTCGCGGCCCCGCGCCTGGCCGCCGCGCAGCAAAAGCTGAGGCATCATGGGACGCTGCTGCTGCCCACTAAGCGCGTCGTATCAGGCAAAGAGGAGGAGGACCGATTCGAGTTTTGTCTCCTCAGGTCTCAAATGCTTTCCGAGTGTGCAAACCTTTTTTTTTTTTTCATGTTTTGCACATCTACAAAAAACAAAATGATTTCACCATGCGACATATGCACTGCCCTGCACTGTTTGTAGGTGTTTTAAATGACGGTAAACTTTTGATGGGATTCAGGGGTTGCTCTTCTTCTTCTATCCATTTTTTTCCGGGATTAATAAACTTGTTTCTGATTGTGATTCTGATTTTTCCGAGTGGTTCTGTGGTTTTTCTGGCCAAACTACGCCTGCTGACTCAAAGCTGCGGAAACCGCTCAGCCATCGAAACAATTTTTGCCGCACTTTCATTCTTCCGTTCAAACCTTTCAACGGCATGAAGCTTTTCTTCTGCTTAACAAAATCTGAGCCACTGAAATGAATAACCAGGATCAAGATCAAGATATTCTCACTGCATTGCATGCAACAAAATCTGGTGTGTGACAAAAATGTGATAAAGCATAAGGATTCAAAAAGAAACATGAGCATCATACAACATCCTCAGTCTGTTAGTCCGTTTTTTTTTGTTGGTATATCTTTTCCCAAATGGCTTTGATAGCGCCATCACCACGGCAACCATGCTTTGATTAAACTACAATGTCATGCTCGGTAAACTGCCTCGACTATGCGACATCATCATGGCAACTCGGCTCTTCAGCCGCTAGATTGCAAAGCAAACGAGATTGTTGTTTTCAGCCTTTTATACTGCATTTATGCTTCATTTCAGCTTTTTTTTTAAATCTTGTTTTGTTGTTGTTGCTTCAGCAATTCACCTCAGAATTTATAGGAATTTTCTGCGGTTTTTACTAGTTCAAACATGTATTTTGAATATTGTGTCTAAACTGCCTCCATAAAAAAAAAAAAAAAACACTTTGGAGACTCAATGAACCTCTTGTTGCAGAGTAAGTGAAACATAAATACGTGATAATGGCTTTTCCCGTGATGCTGCATGGGCAGGCCGCAGCCTGCTATAAGGGGTTTAATGGGGGAAAAATGGCATCTGCCATCAAATTACGGAATAAATAGGAGGGAAGTAAACAATACATTTACAGTGTGTGAGTCAGTGATTGGCCCGGCTAATGAAACCTTGAAAAAGCTAACCCGTGTGCTTGAACCTAATTGCTGACAGTTATTATATGGCACATGCAGTTAATGTGTGGCATCGCTAACGTCTTTAATTATCAGCCTCATTAGCCCTCCAAACACCCGACGCCGCAAACACTGATCACCACGCATGTTTTCTGTGACGAGACCCGGAGAGGCGCTTCGACCTCGTCCTGTCAACCACGTCCAGCAGCACACGAGGAGGAGGAGGAAGAAGAGGAGGAAGAGGAGGAGGATGAAGAAGAGGAGGTGGAGGATGGAGAAGAGTGCAACCCTCTTGTGCAACTTCAGAGCAGAAAAGGACCGATTTAGATTTAGCTTCGGTCCTGCAACCACATAATCCTATTTTTTCTCTTTCCTACACATCAACGGGTTCATTCACAGGGGTCCATTTTTTGTAGGTCAGGACTTTTATGGATTATGGGACATTTCGAGAATAATCTCCCCACCACCACACACACACGCACACACACACTTTAAAATCCCTAATTTCATCCAACAAAAGAGCACAGCGCAGGAAAAAGGAAGATAATGAATGCTTCCATTTAAATATAGAAACATTTTACAGTCAAAGTGGAGAGAGGAAGGTCATAAAAAAAGATTTAGAAAAAAAAAAGCCCATTCAGCAAATGATGAACAGGGGAGAAATCAAAGCTAAATGGGAAAAAAAAAGATGGATGTATTTCCATTAGGGAACTTTACTTCAAGGTGAAAAGACCCGAGGCCAAAAGATGGAGGTGAAACAAAAAAAAAAAAAAAAAAAGTAATTCACACTTCTGAGACTTAATGCAAGCGGCCATCGCTGGAATCCGAGCAGGGAAAGATGTGAGGAAGAGGCCACAAGCCCACCTTTGATCCCGAGTGAGACGCTGCTCACTCACATCAAACCCGCAGCCAGAGATGATCTTACAACCTGCACCGGATTTACGCTAAATAGCAGACTCAAATAGAAAATGTCAGTGTGCAGGATTCCCTTAAAGAGGAACAAGGATTTTTTTTTTTCTTTTCTGTTCTGAAAAAAGTCTCCTTTGGGATTAGGAATATTGTGGGAGACTCCTTTAACTGCCTGGGTGATGGCTGATGCATGTTGAGAGTTTCGTCTGAATCAGACTTGGACCTGACTAGAGTGGAGGTGACGCTTAGAAGGTCTTGCTCGCCCCCTAGTGGCTGACTGCGGTACAAGTCATAAATACCAACACAGATGTAGCAGATGGGACTTGGACAAAGGTAATAATAAAAAATAAAGGTAGACAATATAATTTCTCCAGTTTTCTTCTGTCATGTTAGAAAGTTCCTATCCTATCCTATTTTCTTCAACTCCAGTTTTCTGCTGGACGTGGTTTATGTGACGCTCGAGGTCTGTTTGTGCTGTTTTGGTCATGTTGTGAGCTTATTGACTCCATGAATTCTGTGACGGTGACAATAATGCAATCAGCTGGGAAAAAAAAGCATTCCCTGCAGAAAATGTGTTTGGATGGGATAGTAAAATGTTGAATCGCTGATAAAAATTGGGTGAAAAAAAAACTTCAAATGAAGCACAAACGTCCTCAAGAAAGCTGAATATTTTTAAAGCATCAGCGATCGTGTTTGCTTCGGTCAAGCGCGGAATCACAACAAGCTGAATTGACGCGATGTCGCACAGTTGTCACAGGTGGCATCTTCTGTCAAAGCATGGTTGCCATGGCAACAGAGGAATCAAAGCACAGAAATTATTTCATTCATTTCATCTTTTTATCGAAAAAGTTTCGTAACAAATAAAAATTAATTCGAAAGTTTGAACGGGAGATGAATTGTCCTTCGAAAGCTGAACATTTTGATTAGTTGTTCCTGTAGCTTAAAGTATGAAGAATCATTCAGCCAAACATGAACAAAAACATCTCAGAAGAATCATTTGATCTGATTGGTTCCGGCAGCTGCATCTCATCACCAATAAGATGGCAGAGCCCAACGAGCTGTTTTTTTGGCATCATTTTTGCACAGGAGGAAACGGATGTAACATCCAGCCTGGACGGCGACGTCTGCGACTCACGTGGGCGGTAATTTCATCACGGCGGTGGCGGGGCAGAAAATCATAAGCGCCGTTTCGTAAATCGACGGCAAACTTTTGCCGCTGAGCTTGAAAAGGTAAAGCTCGGCCTTCTTGCTAAGTTAAGGTATTTCATGCCATTTGTTTAAAAAAAAAGAAATGCTTGGATCTGCCTAGACACGGATTATTAAGATCGACTAATCAGTCATGTATTACCGTGGCAGCAGGCGCCAACTGCGCTGGAATCATAACCGCCATGATTGGCAGGTTCAGATATTCAATCCACGAGGAACACATGGAAACCGCCCTTCTTCTACAGTAAACTGAAATAACTTTTGAGTTCTGTGAGTCTTCCCTAAATTAGATCCCTGGGACCACCTGGAACTCCCGGGAGTTCGGCTGCAGCAGCGGGGCTAATTGGACCTTGTCTCTGGCTTTCTGTCTTTCCATCCGTGCGCCTGCTCGTGTGGGATGATCAAGGTCTCAATTACAGCAGCTCCGCAGCATGTGGCAGCGGCGGGGCAAATAACGACGCTTGTTTTTGAGGGAGGCAGAGCGAGTTCAAGCACTTGGAAGAAGATGAAAAACTGAAGCACGGGGTGACAGAAGAGCCGCAGAAGCAGCTGCGACAACAGTGGAAGGAATCAGATCCTCTACTTTTAGCATAAACACCGCGGCATCGCGTCGGTGGCAGACAGTGCGCCATTTGTCTTTGACTTCCAAAACATCCCTTGTTTTTTTCAGAATAGCGGGATGAAGGTGGTTTTTAAAAAACACCTTTGCAAGTCAATTCGATTCAATTAAGTCCCTTTTCTTCCAGCGGCGCGCTAATATCCAACTGTGGAGAGGCGGAGCTGATTAAACCAAATATCACGTTTCCGTTATGTGCTAATTGGATTCATGGATATTTGAAATTTCAGGCAACTTGTGAAAATTTGAGGCACCTCAAAATATCGTCCAGGATGTTGTCCGCTCGCCCGAGGCCAAACCGGGGAAGTGAGGGATGAGCTATGCTGAGGTGTACAGCTGCAAAGGTGGCCCACATCTCCCATGAAGCAACGCTTCAAATGCTCCCCGATCTCCGAAAATCCCACTTTGCAAGTCCACAAAACTGGAACTGCCGGCAGCCGACTCTTGAACTAAGGCCCTCCGGCCAACTCCAGATCGCGCAAAGACGAATACATCTACAGGAACAACAAGGCTCACGCAACAAAAACAAAAGCAAAGCGGGACTGTAGCGCCTGTTAGCGGCGCTAGGCCGAGGAAACTCCCCCGTCTGCTTGTAGCACCTCACAAACAGAGTTAAACTGACTTAAAGCAAGTTAGCGTCACACCGCGTCAAGACAGGCCTTTTTACTCGGACCAAAAATTTGCGTACTTGGATTGTTGCCAGTGGTGAACGCAGGAGATGGCCTCACTTCCCCAAGTCCAACCGTCCGACCAACTGGACTCAACTTAAGTCGGCGGACGGAGACGTGATCTCGAGCAAAAGGCAACCACAAAACCTTTGGGAAACCAGAGATGTTCTCGCCCCGTGTTCCCACGTCACGGCAAAGCACAAACATCCAGGCTCTCATATTGAGGTCAATTCCTTCAACCTGTAACGGCAAAGCAGGGTTCCTGTGGGTATTTTGACCAATTATATTCGCCAGCACTTATATTACAAATAGGCTTGCAGACAAATTTTGCCACAAACGCAGCTGATTTATGAGACCCACCAAAAAGACAGAAATAAAATAAAAAGCCTCTACAAAACAATGTTTGTAGAAGATCTCTGTATTTTTCGCAAAGGGTGTGCATGTGTAGAAAAGACTTTAATCTCTAAAAGAATTACAAAATTACAGCTATATTACCATTAAGAGTTTTGACTCTTGTCTTTACACCAGAATCCGATTGGACAACGACAATCCAATCACATCGCGGCCGCAGGTCCCGAAAAAGGGACCGACCCTGGCGGGAGGAGGGACGAGGGGTATATATTCGCAGGTGAATATGTTGCATTCTCATGTCTTTTATTCATCACCTCCCCCGGTGTGTAAAGCTGTCCAGGCGTCTCCTCACGTGTCTCACAAGGGACCTTCTCACCCTCGGTAGCCTCCAGCTGCTCCACGGCTCCCGTCCGGAGCCGATTTAAGGCGTTAACGCCTTACCAAAGCTTGAATCGTCCCAAGCTGGCGCGCAGGCATCCTCTCTTGTCCCCTCTGGAAGTCTCTGGGTAAAATTCTCTTAATGTATTTTTAAAAAAATATATATATATACACGTTCCTGATCTGTTCATGAGGCCCAGGCGTGCTGTACATCGCGCCTGCTCAGGTGTGCTCGCCGTTGGACTTGCAGATGATCTTGTTCTTCTCGAAGAAGTCGATGCTCTGCTCCAGCTCCGTCAGCTCCTTTTCGAGCCGCTCCTTGCGGGTCTTCTTAAATATGGTGTCCGTGACAAACGGGAGGCACAGGTACTCGTTGTTGAGCGTGTGCCAGGTCTTCCTCATGCGCTCCAGCGTGTCCTCCCGCTCCTCCTCCGACATGTAGCGACTGCTCGCCTCCCGCTCCCGCTGCTCCTTGAGAAAGTTCTCATACTCCTTCGCCCGTCGCACTTCCTCATTGCGGCGCTGCAGGTACTGAGGTATCTTCCCATAATCTTTTTTCTTGATGTACTGGGGGACAAGCCCGGAATTTTGAAGGAGAATCTTATGCCCTTTGCTGGTGTCTATAAATGCAGGATGGGGCTTCATCGGCATTGCTGTAATTTGTCTTTATAAAGTCTCGGTCGGTATGAAAGCTCATAGGTGGTTTTTTGTCCTCTCAGTCGTGTTGTGTGTTAAACACACGACGCCTTACAAATGTTGCTGTACTTTTGTCTCCTGATTGCCTTTGATCTTTCATCTCCGGCCTTTTTTTTAAATCACAGCTTTGAGAGGGACCTAGCAGGACCCCCCACACGGTTGCTAGGCGACAATCCATGCGCCGGTTGCTATGCACCGGTTACTACGCAAGGGTTGTGCCTGGATCCCTGGGGTTGTGCGCGTCCCTGCCCATTGAAGATGTCGGAGGACGTCGCTAATGATGTCATGGCAATCAAAGGAAGCGGTTCTGAATGTCGGAAGCAAGAAGTTTTCCCCATTTAAAGTCGCTGGATGTTCAAACAGATTCTTTAAAATGCTAAAATTCATCCACATACTTAACATGCTGGATCCAGAATGTTAATCAATGACCCTTTGAAGGCAGAACGTTTATGGAACACATCGTTCATCATTGTCATTGTTACTTTACGGTCTCACAATTGCATCATTTCTCATTACTCATAAAAGGAATTAGCCTAGCTTAGCAACCAAAGGTCTTTCTCTTCCTCTCTCGCTCTTTCTCTCACTCACTCAATCTCACACACACACACACACACACACAAAGTCACTGATGATATAATAGGTAAAGTACTCAACATAATGATAAACACACATAAGGACTTTACATAATGGATATATTAAGCATCTTATAAGTGCTTGTAAGGACCTGATTAACAGAAACTTCTACCTATTACATGCAGATTGAACTGGAAATACATGTATATATTTTTTGCTTTAACTTATCTTTCTATGTTAAATGTGGCACCATCGGTGTTTAGAAGCTCTCCCTCATGAAAGTCCCTCTTTCGCCATGCAGCTGTGTCTGCCGCCAGCCTGGCGGGAGGAAAAGCTCCACTGGGCCGCTCGTCCCTGAGTGCAGCGGTAACACCTTCACTAGTTTCTGCCAGCATCCAGAAAACAAAGCAGAAGCCACATAAAAACCAAGAACATTCACTGCGTGACGACGTCTGAAAGCAGAAATCTTGTCCACTGGCACTTTGATATAAAGCATTAGCAGTGTTTTTGCAGGGGAATATTCCAGGTCCGCCGAGCAGATGCCGGGGTTGGTTAAATGTGTGCATAAACAAGGTTTCTCCTTCTCTTAATCTGGATGAGTGTTTACTCTTGCAGGGAGTTTGCCGCTTCATCGCTAAGCCAGGCAGTGGTCATGCTGGGTGTATTTTTGGCAGTAAGACGCACTTCTTTCAAGCGCTTTTCTATGCAGCTAAAGTGCTGTGACTGCAGTCTTTTTTTTTTTTCGCAGAAAGGTAATTTCAGATGGCTCTCACATGGTTCCTTCCAAGGCTGTTTGTAAAAGCCTGTTTAAACCTCCCAGTGCCACCGTCCTCTGAGGCAGAAGCACAGACCCAAAAGAAGTAAATAAAAGGCTTGAGTTGATTGCAAAAGTTGAAGTTGGAGAAAATAAAGACAGAAGGCCCACCAGCTGCTCCAGGCGAAGCTCGGCAGAACAGCAAAGAACTGCAGTCGCTGTTTGAACCCGTGACCCAGAATAATCCCTTTAGCTGCAAGACTGCGGAGCGCTGAGTTTTTTTTTTTGCCCCCCCTTTTCCCCTTAACACGGATCTCATATCAGTGTGCATATCAGCGGTTTGAGTTATCATAACAAACAGCTTGTCTTCAGGGCCCAAGACTCCGCGCAGAACTCATCAATTTTCATGGCTTTTAAAGGGACGGCGCCATGAAACCGATGCTTTTTATGGGTCTCCAGAGGTCTCGCGCAGGGGCTCGCCGATGGAAGATGTGGCTTTTGACGGAGAAGCTG
>CAAKHG010030692.1:0-22697 GCA_901007715.1 Dactylopterus volitans | reverse complement strand
CACCCTCGGTAGCCTCCAGCTGCTCCACGGCTCCCTTCCGGCGTTAACGCCTTACCAAAGCTTGAATCGTCCCAAGCTGGCGCGCAGGCATCCTCTCTTGTCCCCTCTGGAAGTCTCTGGGTAAAATTCTCTTAATGTATTTTTAAAAAAATATATATATATACACGTTCCTGATCTGTTCATGAGGCCCAGGCGTGCTGTACATCGCGCCTGCTCAGGTGTGCTCGCCGTTGGACTTGCAGATGATCTTGTTCTTCTCGAAGAAGTCGATGCTCTGCTCCAGCTCCGTCAGCTCCTTTTCGAGCCGCTCCTTGCGGGTCTTCTTAAATATGGTGTCCGTGACAAACGGGAGGCACAGGTACTCGTTGTTGAGCGTGTGCCAGGTCTTCCTCATGCGCTCCAGCGTGTCCTCCCGCTCCTCCTCCGACATGTAGCGACTGCTCGCCTCCCGCTCCCGCTGCTCCTTGAGAAAGTTCTCATACTCCTTCGCCCGTCGCACTTCCTCATTGCGGCGCTGCAGGTACTGAGGTATCTTCCCATAATCTTTTTTCTTGATGTACTGGGGGACAAGCCCGGAATTTTGAAGGAGAATCTTATGCCCTTTGCTGGTGTCTATAAATGCAGGATGGGGCTTCATCGGCATTGCTGTAATTTGTCTTTATAAAGTCTCGGTCGGTATGAAAGCTCATAGGTGGTTTTTTGTCCTCTCAGTCGTGTTGTGTGTTAAACACACGACGCCTTACAAATGTTGCTGTACTTTTGTCTCCTGATTGCCTTTGATCTTTCATCTCCGGCCTTTTTTTTAAATCACAGCTTTGAGAGGGACCTAGCAGGACCCCCCACACGGTTGCTAGGCGACAATCCATGCGCCGGTTGCTATGCACCGGTTACTACGCAAGGGTTGTGCCTGGATCCCTGGGGTTGTGCGCGTCCCTGCCCATTGAAGATGTCGGAGGACGTCGCTAATGATGTCATGGCAATCAAAGGAAGCGGTTCTGAATGTCGGAAGCAAGAAGTTTTCCCCATTTAAAGTCGCTGGATGTTCAAACAGATTCTTTAAAATGCTAAAATTCATCCACATACTTAACATGCTGGATCCAGAATGTTAATCAATGACCCTTTGAAGGCAGAACGTTTATGGAACACATCGTTCATCATTGTCATTGTTACTTTACGGTCTCACAATTGCATCATTTCTCATTACTCATAAAAGGAATTAGCCTAGCTTAGCAACCAAAGGTCTTTCTCTTCCTCTCTCGCTCTTTCTCTCACTCACTCAATCTCACACACACACACACACACACACAAAGTCACTGATGATATAATAGGTAAAGTACTCAACATAATGATAAACACACATAAGGACTTTACATAATGGATATATTAAGCATCTTATAAGTGCTTGTAAGGACCTGATTAACAGAAACTTCTACCTATTACATGCAGATTGAACTGGAAATACATGTATATATTTTTTGCTTTAACTTATCTTTCTATGTTAAATGTGGCACCATCGGTGTTTAGAAGCTCTCCCTCATGAAAGTCCCTCTTTCGCCATGCAGCTGTGTCTGCCGCCAGCCTGGCGGGAGGAAAAGCTCCACTGGGCCGCTCGTCCCTGAGTGCAGCGGTAACACCTTCACTAGTTTCTGCCAGCATCCAGAAAACAAAGCAGAAGCCACATAAAAACCAAGAACATTCACTGCGTGACGACGTCTGAAAGCAGAAATCTTGTCCACTGGCACTTTGATATAAAGCATTAGCAGTGTTTTTGCAGGGGAATATTCCAGGTCCGCCGAGCAGATGCCGGGCTTGGTTAAATGTGTGCATAAACAAGGTTTCTCCTTCTCTTAATCTGGATGAGTGTTTACTCTTGCAGGGAGTTTGCCGCTTCATCGCTAAGCCAGGCAGTGGTCATGCTGGGTGTATTTTTGGCAGTAAGATGCACTTCTTTCAAGCGCTTTTCTATGCAGCTAAAGTGCTGTGACTGCAGTCTTTTTTTTTTTTCGCAGAAAGGTAATTTCAGATGGCTCTCACATGGTTCCTTCCAAGGCTGTTTGTAAAAGCCTGTTTAAACCTCCCAGTGCCACCGTCCTCTGAGGCAGAAGCACAGACCCAAAAGAAGTAAATAAAAGGCTTGAGTTGATTGCAAAAGTTGAGGTTGGAGAAAATAAAGACAGAAGGCCCACCAGCTGCTCCAGGCGAAGCTCGGCAGAACAGCAAAGAACTGCAGTCGCTGTTTGAACCCGTGACCCAGAATAATCCCTTTAGCTGCAAGACTGCGGAGCGCTGAGTTTTTTTTTTTGCCCCCCCTTTTCCCCTTAACACGGATCTCATATCAGTGTGCATATCAGCGGTTTGAGTTATCATAACAAACAGCTTGTCTTCAGGGCCCAAGACTCCGCGCAGAACTCATCAATTTTCATGGCTTTTAAAGGGACGGCGCCATGAAACCGATGCTTTTTATGGGTCTCCAGAGGTCTCGCGCAGTTGAGCGCAGGGGCTCGCCGATGGAAGATGTGGCTTTTGACGGAGAAGCTGTATAATATCGGTTTGACCAACCCTGCATGCTTCGAATTATAATGCAATTACAGCATATTGAAAAGGGGAAAAGAAAAAAAAACGCCCTGCACAACAGTTCACATTTTAAAGTTCGCAGATTAGAAATGTGTTTGTGGCGAGATATGAGGAAGCAGCCGAGGCTCTAGCGTAACGCCAAGGACCAATAGGTTTAAATCAGCACAAAATTTAAGCCGACAATACACACTGTAAAGGACATTAAAAAAAGAAAAGAATCCATTAGATCCATAAAGGCTTTGGAAGAACTGGGAAGGCCAATATATGATATTTTGTCAATTACGTGTTCCAGAATACCCCAAGCTCTCATCCAATATAGCCTTCAGAGCAAATACTTTGTTCACAAAAATAAAAGTTCATTGCCGGTCCTTTTGGGAGACGCACTCTGACCTGAATACCCGGAACGCCTCTGTGTTGAAACCCCTTCAATCCCACAAAAGCGTGAGGTCAGCTCATTTGTCATTGGTCCCCAAATCGTTGTGCGGAAATGTCCTTGTTTTGTGCCATGATGCAGGTCACCGGTGGATCTGCGTCGTCATCGCTGGTTCCCGCAGCGGCCGTTTCAGTGGTCCAGATATCTCAGCGCGGACGCGTCCGCGGGTTCACGGCGTGCGCAACCAGAGGCTCATCAGTCGTATTCTCCAGATTAAAGCCTTTTCCCGGCTCGGCATTATTCATCAAAGGGAGGCCCGTAATTTGATTTCACATGATGCACATCAGTCAGTCATCAAAGCGGCTAAATAATTCAAAAGTTCAATTAGAGAAGATCGTCTCTCACAAGTTTGTCCTCTTTGTATTCGTCCGCCGTGTGTTTCCATCCCCTGTTTCCGCGGTAATTTCTGACACCCCTCTCATGTCAGCTTTCCCACGCTGTCAAAGCTCAAAGCCGCTATTTCGCAAATGTCTCCGGCTGAGAAACGTGTGGCACTGACAGATTCCCCAGAAATGAAATGAAAACTTAACAAATGGAGTCGACAGAGCGGCAGCAACGCTTGTTCCCTTTGAAACTCGCCAGAAAATTTAGCCAGTTGTTTTCCGTCTTTGTTAAATACGTAACGTTATATTGTGGATTGGGGTGAATGTGCATTTCCGATTGGCCGGTGTTAAAGCGCGTGAAATGCACGTGGCACGAGTTCAAATCACTGTGAATTCATCTGCAGCCGTCAATGAGAATTGACGAAGCCTTTCGGATGAGAGGTGGAACATCCTCAACAGCCTAAAAGGAAGCACAGTTCTACAAGGGCAGTAAGGCCAACCCGTAACCATGGCAACGTGAATAAGCTGTCTAGCTGTCAAAGCCTCCTTATCAACAGAGCAGGGTTATCAACTTGATGAAATAATGACGGGAGGAAAACACACCGATGATTGATGTGAAGGCTTCTTTAATCTATTTGGGGAATTCGGCGGCTTTGAGGAATCGAATGCAGACGAGGACAAAACAAAAAAAAAAAACAGAAGAAAGAAAGAAACCAAGCGAGAAGTGGCAGAAGGAACTTAGACTGATCGAGGAGCAGGAGGATGAAATTAAGAATTTAACTTTAAGCTGAATTTTAATGCCTTGTAATGAGTGACGGTGATGGAGCCGTCGCCTTCGCTTACCTCACCCCCCCTCCACCCCGACCCGCCTCCCTGGGTGCCCCCTCCCACCCAGTCGCGACTGTGACTAACCGGCTCGGATCGTCATGACGACGATAATCTCATTACTTCATTCTGAGTGCAAAAACTGCACCAAGAGTCGCCGGTCGGCTGGTTCCTTCTGCCCCCACCTCAGGCGCTGAACCCATCCAGTCATCCTCCGCATGAACCTCTGTCCATTTATCGATTTGTTTTCTATGGCTGTTCATCGGTGATTATGACTCTGTGTGAGATGCTCGAAGGCGAAGGGCCATGAACACGGAGACGCACACTGGTGGGACCGTAGTTCACCAAAAACTGAGCACGAAGCGGAGGAGATTACGTATGCGGCGGCCGTGACGCGCCGCCTCAGGCGAAGCCATGAAGGATGGAAATATGATCGGTGACACCTGCAAAGGGGCTGCAGCAAACGGCACCAACATCTCTGCCTCCACTCGCTTTGGCTTGCAGCAGATTAACCAGATAATAATAGCCAATTTAGGATTTGTCTCCATTTATCTGCCATGATTACAAGGTTTTTACGTCGAGAATGCAAGAGGTTTCCCATCCTGCTGAGGTGGGACCACGTGTGCCATCATCCAACTGCCTCCTTCACACCATTATTCATCACCCCATTTCCAAAAAAAAAATCCCAAAACACAACAGAAATACCATTAATCCCAACGTGAGATATTGAACAGAGCGCCGTCTTAGGCCAGTTTCAAACTCAGCATCATTTTGACACTTCGCCAGTTTGCATAATGGATTATGCGATACCGGTGCTCATAATGGATTACGTGATACCGGTGTTCCTAATGGATTATATGGCCGGCGAGATAAATGTGCCAGGTGCAAATTTCAGTAATTGCTCCAAACACCAGATGTTGATCCAAGCAGCATTTAATTATCCCAGGACGTCAGAGGTGGCACACAACTGCAGGTGATTTCATTAACAGCTGCAGGGCATCGCTGCTGCGCTTGTCCCAGACCGGATTGGAGCTTTTTATGTGTCTAAACTGGTGTTAGGGGCTTATGAGTTCACACAAGAAGTTGCCGAAATGTTGTTTTTTTTCTTCTTCATCGAATGTCGCGGTTTCGAGTATGATGATGCGTACAATGTACATGCGAGGTGTACGGTAAAGCTGACAGGCGATGCCAAGAATGAAGCGCTGCTTTCATTGGCCGGATGAGCCAAATCCAGCGGCCGGGGAAGCGATCCTTCAAGATGCAGAGCTAGCGTAGGATGCGGAGGATTCAAAGACATGCTTGCGACAACGGTACAGACAATTCCTGCGCCGGATTATACCAGATTCATGCGTGCATGGATAATCACTTCTATCATGTTACTTGTCACATCCTCGACATGCTCAACATAAGACATACTATGATCACACCACACCATAATGGGAGCCCTGATCTCCCACAGGCATCAGTGTCTCAGCAATTATCGCGGTAAAACATGCTAAACACACGTGAAGGTGGATAAGCGCCGCTATCTCACTCAGAGCTTCCAGAGCATTCACAACATACATATTTTTGTTTTTTTCTGACTGAGCAACCGGGATATCGTAGCAATCTGCCAAAGCTCATTTTCGACGGTGCGGCTCCTGCGAACCTCCTCGCCGATTCCTTCCATCACGAAGTTTTCTCACACGAGACAATTTCGCTTGAAATTTCCCAGAAGCCCTATTTAATTGCGAGGCTCTGGTGGGAGGGGGCGTGTTGAGCATCATTTACGTTCCCTCTACTTACAAAAACATCCACATTGGAATATACATAACCCCGAATTCACGCTAAGTGTTTCTGCGTGTCCGCCACTCTCTGTGGTGTCGACCAAAACAAAAAAAGCAGCAGAAGAAGAAACCTACCTAAGTAACCTGAATGCTTTGCAAAGCCCAATTTAACCACCACAGAAGAAGTAGCTCCTCACTGACCCGACCCCAAACCTCTGCTCGTGGTGCCACGACAGGCTACATCACCAGACTGTGGTGCTCGAGGGCCGATAGCCAAACTTGTAAGTGAAGGAGATCGGTAGTGCCGCGGCTGATTGGGCGGCTAAAAAACTGCCGCCCAATTAACAGAGTTAAAGATAATGGACGAAAGAGAAATCATTCCAATTAAAGTAACCATTATTACAAGCTTCAGTCTGAAGAAGAAGAAAAAAAAAAAAGCAATTAACCGAGATTAATCGCAGCAAATTCTACGCTTTTAAAAAAAAAAAAATCAATCAACAACACTAATCTCTGCGAAGCGAAAGCTCGTAAACGCCTCTGCCACTTGCAATTCGCTCAGAGTGGCACTCAGCTGCTGTCGTCAGGAGGTCACACCCCTGTTTTTATGGCGTCACATAACAAATTTAAAAACAAAAACATACTTTGAAGGAAAAATTAACACTTGAACAAACATCAGAGGGACAAAAAACTACATGGAACGAAGGAAACCATCTTAGTTTGGTTTAAGCCTCCCAAACATATATTACATACACTGCAGCCAACCGCTATGGGCTCTTTATACATGAAGTTTATACATGAGTGGAACTTACTGAAGAAAGAAAAAAAAAAAAAGTGAATATACCAGCTGCTAGCCAGATGATTTAATTCCCTTTCAGAGTCTGTGATTAGAGGCTATTCATGGAGGGACAGGACTGAATCCTCCTCCTGATTAGCAGCAATAAATGCGGGCTGTTACCAGAAGTGCCTCCAGTATGACCTACGCAGATGGGTTTCATCCGGCACACACACACACACACACACACACACACACACAAACACACAAACACAGAGCCTGACCGCCATCTACTCCTCATTTTCCCCGGCGCGCCTCATGCGCCGTCATCCCAGGTGTGTGCACTGTGTCCACCACACATCTCACTCCAATCACGCCGCTATTATTTGTCCCGGACGCGCAGCTGAGCTGGACAGGACGACTGAAGTCGGCCAATCACGCGTGTAAAGCCACGAGGGGACGCCGCGCTTTTGATCAGCAAGCGAGAAAAGTCGCCCTGCTTCGCCACCCACCTGCTCTCAGCTGGGCTGGCGGGCGACACTTCTTATGTAGAATTGAAAGCCTGCATTTGGGCAATTACTAAGTACCGCTTTATGCGGTGAATTGCCCCTTTTGCAAACTGTTTAAACGACTTTTTAGTATTTCATCCGCAGGAGGAGAAACGGTGAAGTTAGAACAAGTTGATCCCAAAGCGATTTTTAATTTTTAGTACTCCCGTACTTTTGAAACGTCGTCATTGGCGGTCCAGGTCCTCTTCCACTTCATAGGTCCAGAATGCATTAGGATCAACACACGGACGATCAGCAACGAGCGGCAAATGATGTGCGGCGATGTCGGCGGCGACAACAACCACGAGCCTCTCCTCAATTTCGTTTTTTTTTTTTTTTTTTTTTTTAATTTTGCTTCAATCTCGAACTCACCAGCTTCCACAATTCCACAAACTCCCACAACTTTGTTTGCACACTGTTCATCTTTTATCTTTTATCAAAAAAGACTCATTTAAAATATAAACCTCACATGTCCATAACCAACATATACATGAATATATAAATGGATACATACAAAAACAAATATATATTTATAGATGAAATATTTAAACACAAATGAGTTGTGGTTGTTTTATATGATTCACTCTGTAGGTGGCGGTAATGACGCTTATGCGCTTAGCACCAGCCGCCATTCACACAGAAGAAGAAGAAGAGGAGGAACGCCGCTATTCCAAATGCAAGGATTGGACTTGCAAACTCGCGGACTTCTGGAGTTTGAACTTGTGGCGGCTTCCCAGGTCTGAACTTCCAAAGTCTGCGAGTCCGGACTTGCAGACTTGAGAATTTAGAAACAGCTAAAGTCTAGTCAAGGTCTGCTTAGGGGGAAAATGGTTGTTGAGCTTAAATATGACGATACTCTCAGCTTGTCAAACACCTGCACATGCCTTCGCTGTCTGTATGAGATGTGGCAGCCTTTCCTATTAAGTCCCATGTTAAACCATCTTGCTTATGGCCGCCGGTTTCCGTCTGCCGCTTCGTAATTTACGAGTCCCGAGCGTCACCGGTGACGGCGACTGTTAACAGTTTACGGCGTGTTCCAAAACCAATTGCGGCGCCCCATATTTCACCGCGCGTCTGCGCCGTAACTCAAGTTCAGGGAAAGAAACGTGTTTGAGGTCTCGCGGCAAGAGCCTCACAAGTGAGTTACAAGAGCCGCTATTTGACGGCCTGGGACCAACGCAGAGCTCCTACAACTGCCTGTAAGATCTACCGGTGTCTTTCATCTTGCATCAATATGCCAGCTCTAAATACAGACCTCAAATTGAGTCTTGAATGTATGAATAAATCTTAGCGGGACGCTGCGTCGCATCACTGCAGTGCCACGGCCGAATGAGTAAAAGTTCAGCCCGATCAGACTAAAAAACGAGAGGCCTCCGTAGCCACCAGACTCCACTCAAAACCGCCAAGATCTGTCAGTTCTCCTTCATATGACAAAATGATTACCGAGGTCCCGTCGGAGCGGCTCGGAGGGGCGCAGGCCGTCTTGCAGGTGTCGCCGGCGAGCTACGAAGCAGCAGGCGCATCGGATCAGGCAGGTGATGATTTGATCAGCCGGAGCCTGAAGCAGCCGCTCCGCATGATGACTCTCCCCATCGGCGCTAGCACGCGACCAGAGACGAGGGTGGCGGTGAGACAATCAGACAAAAGCCGTTGCAGCGTCTATGAGTTTGTGTTTTACATCTACAGTGCATTTTACCAATCATTGTAGCCATGTATTTGTCTCTTGGCGGCATCATTTGGGGCGAATGTCGCCCGCCCTCCTCGGCGCCATGCCGAGATGCGTCCCCACCCCCGTGCTGATTTTGCCTCTGTCGTCCTTCTAGGTCTCCGTGGTGACCGGAGGGCACGCAGCTCGAGTCTTATCTGCTCGGCAGCACCTGGAGGCTGCTCAGGATCCTCCAGGTCATGCGCGTTTGTATGTCGCAAGTCTCTCTATGATTTTATTCAAGTTGATGTATAATCAAGAGACGTTTTTCTTTCCTCTCTCATGCGTTTTTCTGTTTTCTTGCTTCGATGTACATTTACATAGCTCTGGGCCAGCGGGGTGTTGTGTTTTTCGTCCATCAGCTTGAAGAAAAAGTCGGTAAAAATGGTGCAGACATGAAATCTGGCTCAAGGATGAACTGATTAGTCGACACTCAAGGTCAGTGTGACCCCTAATCTGTCTGTCTGGTGAGCACGATAACTCAGGAGAGCCTGGATGGGAAAGTCTTCAAATTTGGCAGAACGCTCAAGCTCAAGCTGAAGCACGAACTGGTGAGATGTTGGTGTTTTAACGGGTCGGAGGTCAAGGTCGGCGAGCCCTCGCAAAACACTTTGGGGCGTAACTCTCATTTCCACACACCGATCTTGACAAAATTCCACACAAATATCCAAAAGTTTTAAATTTTTACAACATATCTGAAAAGTCAAAGGTCTGAATATTTCAGGAATGCCTGCAGATATTTCTCCAAATCTGGCAGAAATGTAAGTGGACCAATTTGATTTTGATGGTCAAAGGTCAGGATTCCTCACTGAACACAATGTCTCAGGTGCTTGGATGGAACTTCTCTAAGCAAACGGGCTCAAGCGGGCAATGATTAGATTTTCGGCGTTAAAGCTTTGGGGTCTCGTTATCATCTACCGATTTTGACAACATCCCACTAAAAAAAAAAAAAAAAGGGGGATGAAAATGGCGTCCAAATAGTTAACTTCGCTGCGACCTGGTGGTCGGAGGATGAGGAGGCAGACGCAGAGACACGCTGGAGACGGCTCAGAAGGTTGGAGTGGTATATTCACTGATATCTGGGAGAAGTGACACCAATGGCGGCATCAATTCCGAGGATTCTCTCCCACGGCTGGTTGATATTGTAAATTATTGTCAGGTCAGATGCTGATTCGTCAGGGCAGAGGAGACAATACCTGAGCCTGACTGGTGCAGAGTGTTCTGCGACAGCGGCGTCCGCCTGTCTGGCCGCCATATCAGGGCGCGACGACCTGCGATGGGGTAATTTGCTGTCAGCTCACCTTCAAAGAGACGCTTCACAGAGGGAACGGTAATTTATCTATCAGCCTGCATTGTACTCGTGAACAAGACATTTCAGGAACGCCTGGAGGGACTTACGGAGGTCTTGCTGCAGATGTTACGGACAGAAACGGATGCCAACATCAACTTGGCTGCTCGGCAGAGGTAGACAGCCTGGTTACACGATATCCGCCTTTAAGTCCGCTGAAAAAGAAATGTCTATCTGGAAGCGCGAGCAGAGACTCTTCAGGCACAGGCCCCTTTGAAGATCCCCTCTGGAGTACTCTCATCAGTGGGAATGTATTCTGAGTTATGTATTCTGCGCAGGCATGAATCAATGCTGACACACATGCGTAACAGGGCTTTTAGTCCTAATGGGAAGCTGTGCAGTCAAACAGACTCGCAGGCGTGTTTTCTCGGGCCAAGTTTCACTTTATAATGACGAGGCTGAGTCCCGGAGGAGCTCCGGCATACTCGCCGGGTCTAGGTGGAGCCAAATGTTCCAGTCATATCCGGTTTGGATGCCAAGACCGAATGGAAACGGCACATGCGAGCGCGTCTTTCCGAATGAGCAGGCCCAAACCAAATTCGGTTTTGTCGTTTGGAAGGAGACGGTTGGCATAAACCTTTCGGTAAACTGAGGGAGAGAAGGACTCAAAATGACTGCAACAGCCATAATCCGGGGAAGTGGCGGTCCAACGGTGACTCGATCCGGGGCCGTCAATCAGTCCCTCCACCAGCCCGAGCGACTCTGTGGACCATCGGCGTGGCTTTCCCTCCGTTTCCAGATCAGACAATTCCATAAGCCTGTGCTGCGGCGCCTTCATCCGCACATTTTTGGTTTTGTGAAGAGGAATCGGCAGACCCGGCCAAAAGCAAACAAAAAAAAAATAATAAAAATTGAGCAACAACACAAAAACTGCAATAACTAAGCTGAACAGATGAGAGAGGATCGTTTTTGCCGCTCATCAAACAGGCGATGGAAACATCCCTTCTGGGTGAGTAAAGCGGTCTCTCTGATTTAATGCTCCAGTCATGTGAACATCCAAACAGATTAGATCACATCACACGGAGACAATCGACCCAAAACCTTCACCGGGAACGCTTTGAGTCAGCATGGAAAAAGTGCCCACGTTAAAGCCAGCCACGCTGTCGGCATGTCATATTTGTCCCGAAAACATCCATGGAGGCAGGTTGGAAGGGTTCCAGTGACAATGCAAATTTGCCTGCGAAGGCCCTGACATCTGCTGCCAAACACCGCCGGAACGGAATGATCTTCAGCTGGAACCCATCCAGGGGGCCTGGATTAATTTCTGGTTTACGATTCTGCGGGGTTTTTTTGTTTGTTTTGTTTTTGTTTTGTTTTTGTTTTTCCACCAGGGTGGGTGACTTTTTCGGTGGGCCATGTTGCTATGGTAACCTACGCTGCACAGGCACCCTGCTCCTGAGCAGTTTATGCTCCGGATGAAGGATGAAAACGTACAAAAGCGCCGCCTGCAGACCTTTTTACTCTCTTTGCCAATGCCATCACCATTTTTTTCGCATTTCGTTTGATCAATATCTATTTTTTAGGTGACTTTGGGGTCTTGAATTGCATTAGAATATTCACTGCATGCACCAGCTGATTCTCTGGAGCTATTATTCATAAAGGTCAGCGTAAGTTCCCCGCCAAGTTTGTAAGGTTTTTTTTGCATGGAGATTCAAACCTTGAAAGAACATTGATTAAAGTACTGAAGGAAATATTTGTGAATAAACGCTCTTGAACATCAATAATAAAGCTCTGGTTTTTTCTTTCTCCCTCTTTCCATGAACTTGTGTGATTTGCAGCAGAGTCTGACTTTTTTTTTTTTTTCATTTATTCTGCCAGAAAGTAGTGAAGTCTAAGAGAAGACACATCCAAAATTTCCACATCTTCATCACATGATGAAATCTAATCTTGCGTATTTTATACAGTTTACATTTTTTTGTGTTGCCATCTTTCCCTCCTGCCTTTAACTGCAGGAACTGTGATTCTTTTACTCTGCAATATTGATTTACTTATCACATTTTAGTGCAGGTTGATGGTTTGTTCCTCTTAGGTGGAAAAAAAAAAAAAAGCGCCTCTACATCCTCCTTGTTTGTGATTGGTCATCTGCTGCCGACACTGTGAACAGGCTCATAACGGTGAAAGTCTGGGTCAGCTAAAGCAGTCGATAACCACCCTGGCTTCATGTTTAACCTGAGATTTGAGGCAGTTTTGGAAAGAACCATGTCCAGTGACGTCCGGCTGATTATTGCTGATCAGAAAGTGCTTGTGTTTCTTCCTTTTGGACCAATGGACGAGCATTCGGGGGACCTGATGTTCCCCCCAGATCTTCTGGCTGCTCGCCCTCCTCACCCAGCCTTGATTGCCTCCATTAGACAGTCTGCTCTCTCCGTTATGACCAAAGGCCGCAATGTTTCTCCGTTCCTGTTAAAGCCGCACCAACCCATCAATCTCAGACTGCATCGCACCCCCCACTCGCCCTGAGATATTTAGAAGCCCTCACATGGGACAGCAGCCGGTTCCCAACCCACAATGCAATGTTTTTCCAGCTGATTACCGCAGCCTCTTGGAGGAGGAAGCCCCGGTTGCAAATTTGCTCAGCGCGCGGTGGTAGCCAGTGTTTGCGTGCGTGATGTGAATGAAAAATGACGGTGGCAGAGTGAGTCGTTTTTAAAACTTTTTCTCTCCGGCTTTTTCTCTGCTGCTCAGCGCCGACGATGATGATGCACGCAGGTGTTTAGGTGGAAGACGCCGCTCACAAGCACACAAGCAAAAGAAATTGCATTGAACCTTTATTTCGTTGTTGTTTTTTTGTTTTTTTATGGTTTTGTCTGTTAGTTGGCAGGATAATGAAAAATACATGAATGGATTTCAATTATTTATTTTTTTCTTTTATTCTTTTATAATAGGTCTTGGCCTAAGGACTTTAACATTTATTTATTTATTTTATTTTGAAAGATTTCCTCACCATTGCAACATGTGGCCAAGACATGATGCAGAATTGCTCTGCTGTGGTGGAGCTTTGCCTTTCGTTGATATTTTTGTTGCAAATCTTCGAGAGCCGAAGCCGGTTTTGCGTAAAAGTCTTTCTTTCCTTCTCTTGTACTTTTTTTTGGTGCTTATCACCTCCTCCAGATTGGCGTGGAATTGCAAACACTGTTTAACTTTAACAGCAGAAACAAAAAAGAAGGTGGAATGGCATAAATAAAACATCAAGAGGACAGTTAAAAAAAAAAAGTCACATAAAAATGGCCGGAAAATGTTTTTTTTTTTTAATGTTTTTCAGATGTCTTTCACAAGCATGTAAATAAAACTGACATTTTTTTGATTTATTCTTCCCTCATTCTCACTGAGGACCCTTCAGAGAGCCTTGAGGACCGCTGGGGGTCTGCACAAAACCCTGGTGGGCTAAGGGCTTCCATCCAGACCCCCCTCGCGGAACCGTCAGTGCACGCTCGGTTCTGCTCGTCACGCCGACAAACAAGCTGTGTTTGAGGAGGCGGCTCCCCGGTTCCTTTTTGGTTTTGAAGATTTGCCTAGGAAGCACAATTTGACGTTCCCTCGCTCGCTTATTGATTCTCCCCGCAACCGCATATTGACAGAGCTCGCTCCGCGCTGGCTTTAACTGTAGCTAATTTGTCAGACATGACTTACCCCTCACATTTCATGTCGCGCCGGGATAATTAACTTTTTACCGCGGGGACCAAATTTCCACGACGCGACGCTTGCGCGCCTCGCCGAGCCTGTTTACCTCGCGTCGCCTTCCCCTCACCGTTGCCTTCGATGACAGCCGGGGGTGGGAGGAAGAGGAGCGCTTTGAAGAATCCGACAGTTTCCCATTTTCGTAGGAGACAATCCATCGGGTTAATTAGTGTCACAAGGTGCGGCGGCGGCGGCGCGGTGGGTGGGTGGGGGGATCGATCGGACTCAACAGAAGGTGGTCGGGACAAAATAAGGCGTCCTTCAGCTGAGGTGATTCAATCTGACGTGTTTTATTACAAGTCCTGGCACACTGCTCCGCGGGGCTGCCGACCCTTCTCACCCTTCTCCCCCACACCAGACAAACGCTATCTATCTGTGTGCGCCGATAAGCCGCTCCGGCGTGAACCCGAGAGCCTTCACACGCGGGTTGAGTCAAGCCTCCTTCAATGTCTACATTACGTGCAGGAGGTGTTTATCATCCGCGGCCTTTTCAAGTTTCTCTTTTTCAAATTGCTGCATTAGCGCGAAATTCAATAGCCTGCGGAGCAGAGTTATGATTTCGCTGATGCGCTGGACGGCAGCAGCCGTCTTTTGTTTGCTTATCGATCAGCATTATTGATGCCCGGGATGCACGGCGAAGACTATCAGGAGGAGAGATACTTTATTAAACTGGGGCAGCGCCGGCTTAGTGGCTTATGAGTTAAAAGGAACACACACGCACACATTCAGTCACAGGTAGACAATGAATTCAAATCATGTATTAAAGGCACATTTCCGCTCTCAGATGTCTGCTGCTCCCACACGTCACGGTCGTGATGGGTTTGTTTTTTTTTGTTTGTTTTTCCCTCTCCGGCGACTCGTGCTGGGGCTTCTCTGACGTTCACCCTGCACATGCAGGGACTTCTTCATGTGTTAATTGAAAAAAAAAAAAAAAAATGAAAGAAAATGCCTCGGTAAAAGGACGAGGTCAGAATGTTGAGGCAGCCACACAAATTGCAGCTTCCTTAAGATAAAATACAGCGGCAGGGGGAAAATAACAACCTCCATCCGACTTTTCTTCAATTAAAATCATTTTGAGGCTCAGTTACAGGAGAAAAAATGACATGTTTTCTTGAAAAAAAACATTTTTAAATGGCTTAGACGCAACTCTACATTCAAATTTAGTGCACGAAGAGCCCTGAATATGACCCCGCCCCCTGTTTCTGCTCACTGGCACCCACTTGCAGAGCAACAAGCTTCTCCTCCTCACACCTGGTTGGCTCGTTAACTCGCTAAGAAGCGTCTCCTCGTCTTTCTCACCACCCCCACCCCCAAAGCATAAATCCCCAGCCACGCACGTAACACGTATAAAACATTGCATGGATGTTGACAAGGTGAGAAACTCGTTTCTCGCAGGGAGAACTTCAACAAAGAAAGTGTTTCAAAAAGTGTCCAAACGCCGTGGCTCCTCAGCTCCTTGATCCCAGATGCACGAGACGAGTCATTACTCATGTCACTCGAATTGAGGAAAATTGATGCAGATGCACAATCATGTAACACTTATTCTTCTGCTTCTGTCAAACCTGCCAGCTTCTTACAGGAGAGAGGCAGCGAACAACGTATAAATCAGTTTTTTTTGTTGTTTTTTTTTTTAATGAGCTCAGACTTTATGAATCACGCCATTAGTTGTATTTGTGAAATGCCAATTGTATTCACACAGATGGATGAAAGCGGATTGATTTTCGGTCCTCGGCGGTGGAGTTCAGCTTTGAATTTGTTAACTTCAGGGTAATAATTCAGTCTGGGTCCTGACAGGCTCAGACAGATGCTTTGATTTCCCGGGTTTCCTGTGAACCAGTCTGAGGTCTGCCTGCGCTGTGGGACAGCTACTGGAAATTATTGCTTCTTTCCCTTCAGTATATCACAGCAGCTGAAAACTGAGGGAAAGGATGGATAATTCATCCGCCATTGAACAGACAGAACACAGGCTACAAGCTCCTTCAAAAGAAATTGCGGACTGCAGAGAAATATGTGCAGTCCATTCAACAGTAAGCAAGCAGAGGGCTTTGTGAGACAGCGTTGAAACTGGTGAAATGAGGGTGGAACTGGTGGTGAAATGGTGGTGAGCCTGGAGTTATTTTATGTTGAATCAAGGAGAAGTTGGAGTCTGGTGGTGCAGCAGTAATCAAACTGTTGAAATGAGGGTGAAACTGGTGGTAAAATGGCTGTTTCACAGCGGTGAAACAGTGGTGAAGGCAGTGAAGTCTGATGAAACTGGTGGCGCATCAGTGATGAAACAGTGGAAATGGGGGTGAAACTGGTGATGAAATGGGGATGAACCTGTGATGAAATGGTGGTCAAGCGATGAAACGGCGGTGAAACTGGTGAGATGGCGGTGAATCCGGTGGTAAAACTGGCGAAACGGCAGTGAAAGTGGAGTCGTCTATGTTGAATCAAGAAGAAGTTGGACGAGGAAAAGTGGTTGCATGCAAAGTTCGCCCATCAGCATAAACGACATGACCTGGACGAGACCTCCACTTCCTCCAAGTGTACAAAAAAGTATCCCGGATATGGAAGCTGCCATCTTTGCGCTGCTGATGTCATTCAGAGTATCGCGGCTCCGCCCAACTCAATTGTGAGTGATTGGTTAACTATTACAACAATATTTTTTTTAGGTTTTCAATAGACTATAAAAGAGAAAGCTGGCGTTACGTAACCTCTTGCATTTATTTTTATGTACTTTTCCTAAACAGGGGTCCATAAATGCCTCCAGATTAGAGCAAATATCAATGTGATAAAAATGACCCAAAGTGAGAGAAACCATCCTGGAGGAAAAAAAAAAAAATCACATCAAGAGTACTTTCTTTGATATTTCAGTTTGGCCCAAGTCCCACCCACTAATAGCACGGAGGCGGCGCCATGAAAGGATGATGAATATCTCTGCTCTTTGGGAGCCTTTCAGGAGCCGGTTTATGTCTGCGCTCGCACACGTAAAGTGTGTAAACAACCTCAAGTGCAAAATTCGTCCTTGTCTGCTGTCAAAAACGCGTCGTTTCCAACAGGCGTCGCGCAGGCATGGCAGCGGCGGGCGGAAGGAGGGGCTGAACGCTGCTTTCATCCAAAGCACTTCATTCCTCCTGCTGTCACTGTTTATGGTTATATCTTTATTGCTATTACCCTGCTTATGTCAGTGGAATCAATTTTATACTTTTGCATTTTTGCACTTTATCTTATTGGCATTTTAGATCATCCCCTGCCTCTGCCTGTTTCATCTCTGTATATATAATTTTTTTTGAAATCTATTCATTATGGGCTCAGTGCTGCAGTCCGCTTTCCTGGTGTTTCTCCTGTTTTCCTCTTTGAAAGTTTATTTATTTTATCTGGAGGGCACTTTGAGCTTAGGCTTTGGCGCTATATAAATAAAAGTATCATCACAAACACGCACCACTTCTTGTGTCAGAACATTTCCATTAATTTTTTTTTTTCAAGGAAACTTCACATGGACTTTGAAAGGGGCTCTGAACCGCTAATTGCGCTTCCAGTGACACTCTGGGATTTTCTGGTCGGCGGCAGGCCACGATCGGCAGACATTATTCCGAATTTTTCCGAATGCCGCCGCAGATGTCGGCGGCGTCGCCTCCACCATCTATAGGTAATTAAAGGATGAATTCGCCGTCGGCCTCTGCGCTCGTGACAGCGCGGCCGTTTGAGTCGGCTGTTCGAGTGCCATCTGTCGAGCAGCCCGCGAGGTGAGGCGACGGGCGAAGCGAGCGGGGCCCCTAATGAGGCGGAGAAGCAGCGACAGAGCAGAGGTCGCGCGGAATGACCTCCAGGAAAGGACGCATTCGGCCTTCCACCATCTGGAGTCCATCACTCTGCCCCGGAGCTGCTCACCTGGAAAGCTCCGTCTGGCGGATTCCCGAGGCCGGCGTCCACCTGCAAACCCAAACGTCTGCACAAAAGAACTTCCATAAATTTGGTGCAGGCAGACGCGGGACGGTCACCCGGCTCAGGATTGTTCTAACACAGCCTAATATGTCACTATTTCAACATCAACATACAAAAAAAACCCATCAGGAGACAAACAGCTCTTTGTACCTTGAACTAACGTTTGGAGAAAATAAAGATTAAAGCTCTAATTTATGACAAAAGTGAAACCTCCTGTGTGCCAAACTGTTTTTTTTTGTCATGTCGTTTTTCTCTCTGGTATAAACACGTCAGTTAATACATTTATATGTGTATTAATATGCAGGAAATTGGTTATTTGATCCTCGAGAAACGCTTCTCACTAAAAACCTCACCGAGATTTCAGGTTAGCTGTACCGGAAACGTCATTTTTTTTTTTTTTTCCCGGAGGTATCACAGTGAATTTTGGAAGAACAAATGCTTGTGATTTGAAAGGGCCCGACACTTCAAAAAAAAACAAAAAAAAACATGCAATTTGTAACATCAGAAGAGAAATCTGAATGTGTCCCACTCTGGAGAGACGAAAACCTTCTGTTCGTCATCCTGCCACGACTGCGGATGTCTGGCGCGCGTCTCAAAGAGGCATAAAGTACGTGAAGACATCAAAAAGAGGCTGGCTGGCTTACAGGAGCCCAACAATAAGAGACACGAGGGACTTCAATCAGCGGGATATTAAAGTAATCCCTTGCTGGAATACAAGTACTCGGGACGTTTTTAAACTGCTTCCGGTAAGGTTCCTCCAATAGTCACCTCATCTCTGGAAAATCTATTCCGGCCTGATTACAGAAGAATCCACCGGAGAGAAAATTGCCCAATCTGTGCGAAAGCATTTGTGGTAAATGCAGTCATCGACTTGATGGCCTCCTATGATTATTGTCAAGTGGAATTACTCTGTTCCAAAACTGCATGCGCCATCGGCCATTAGGTCCTCCGAGCTGGACGGAGCGGGTGTCATTGACTGGAGACAAATGGTCAGATTCCATTTGCAGCCTGAGTAATGTCACTTTAATGGATGCATTCAATTTCTCCCGGCCCATGGAATCCATTTGTTTGCATGTTGAGTGCGTTCGAGGCTTTTAAATCTCAGGCTCGCAGGCGGCGCTTCGGGCCACTGACTCTTCTCATAATAACAAATTAAAATTTCATTAGGAGAAGCTAATTTCGAGTGTGTGTGTGGGGGGGGGGGTTCCTTGACGTGTCGGATGGTTTTGGGACATGAATGGGGGGACGTGGTGAGCATGTCAAAACGCGGCGTACGACACGCTCACGTCTACGCTCCCTCCCATTGGAACAGTGAGGCCAACTCCTTTATTCGTGCTGTAGATTGAAAACATTCGAGTCTGGCGTTAACGATGAATATGGGACAAGAGATCAGCTTTTATTTCCAGGTATTCACATCTCAGTCTGACGCACAATTTAGAAGATAATAATAATAATAATAATAACTATTTATAGAGCACCTTTCAAAACAGAGTTACAAAATGCTCTACAGTAAAACAGGAAAACAGGGTACAAGTAAATGTCCAGAACAAAACAATAACAATATACAATAATGAAACACAACAAATATCAGCAGTTGAGAAAGGCCATACACGGTAAAAATGAGTTTTCAGAAGAGATTTAAAAGATGACACCAAGTTTGCCTGCCTGAGTTCCACAGCTGAGGGGCCCGAACAGCAAAGGCCCAGTGATTTAGGAACCTTCAGTAGGGCCCCGCTGGAGGATCTCAGGCAGGGATCGGGCTCATAGGGAACCAAAAGCTCACAGATATATGCAGGTGCCTGACCACTCAAAGCTTTAGAAACAAGCAGTAAAAATCTTAAAATCAATTCTAAAACCCACTGGTGACCAGTGAAGGGCAGCGAGGACTGGCGTCACGTGGTCCCTTCTCCGAGCACCTGTTAAAAACCTGGCTGCAGCGTTTTACGCGGCTTCTTCTGGGACGGGCTCATCAATCCTCATTGGCGATGTGACGCGTGATGGCGGCAGCAAAAATGAACTGGAACATATTGTGTGCCAATTTTACCCTACTGATGGGAGGATCCTTCAGCGTGCAGCAGAATAACGGCCCCAAAACACACTGCCAAAGCAACGAAAGAGTTCATCAGGGGCAAGAGGTGGAAGGTTTTGGACCGGCCGGGTCAATCTCCAGACTTAAGCCCTACTGAGCCCTACTAAACCGCCCCAAAAAACAACTACTGAAGCCTGGAAAAACATCACACAAGAAGAATGCAAAGGTCTGGTGATGTCAGTGGGTCTCAGGTCTGATGCTTTTATTGCAAGCAAAGGATTTGCCGATAAATATTAAGTTTTATCCACTTTAATCTAATTTAATCTACCTGTTCCGATACTTTTGCCCACATGGAAAATGGGCGGTTTCAAACAAAGTGTGCAATCGCCCAAGTTTATATCTGCAAATAAAAGCTGAAATGTCGATCTCGCCTCATATTCATCCTTCCATGTCAAACCCAAATGTTTTCAGTCCATATGATAAAGGAATTGGACTCACTGTTCCGATACTTTTGCAGGGGAGTGCATTCTGGTAGACGAATAATAAAGGAAAGCGAAGTGTTTGATAAACAGCTGGATGGAGGGTGGATGAGTTCACTCAGAGACGCACGACGGGAAGTTTTCCGGCTGAAATGTGACCTTTCAGCCGCGGTGATCTTGGCACCGATGTCACCTGGCTGCCCAGTTCCGATGGCCAGATGTTACAAGCAGCGCTTTGCCACTGAAACTGGATTAAAAAATATATCTTTATCATTCTCTGCTGTAAATTTGTGTGAAAATTGAAATGTTGATAAGCGAAACCTTGTCAAAAAAGAAAGCACTGAGAAAACATAAATGTTGTTTGCGCTAAAGCGTAAATAAAAGCAGAGTTTGGGGGTTTTTTTGGGATTAAAAAGCATTAAAACAATCCGGGTTTCCTTTGACGACATGGCCGTGAGTGTGTATGACATCACGCAGTCAATCAAAGCGCGGCTGCCGGGCGACGGCGCTATTAAAGCAAATAAAGGACAGCATTAGCAACAGTGACGCTTATCCATTCATTTCAATGGCAAAAAAAAAAAAACCTTAATATGACAAAAGGACTTTAAGTCATTAAAATAGTTTGAAAGGAAGAATGAACGCCCTTCAAAAGCTTCGCATTTTAAGATGCAGAAATCATTCTGCTACTAAAGTACAAGAAGAAGTTAGCTAGAAAAACACACAATTCTTTTGCGAATGGAGGAAGTAGAACAAGAAAAAACAGGAAGAAGAAAATCCGGGTAACAAAGGGTGATTGCAAACACTGATGACGCCGTTATCTTGACCTTTCACAGGCGTGATGGGGATGCTCACCATCATCACGTAGCTGGCTAACATGCTAACAGTTGCTAGGTAGCGTTAAAAGGGCAGACACAGCTGAGGATGACGGGAGTTCATCTTACACCCATTTATTACCGATCCGATGAAGTCAGGAGGGGAGGCGTCGACGTCCAGAAGTGTCATCCAATCCAGATGCGACATTTCATTCAAGTATAAACGCGAAGCAGCACGAAAGTGAAAATTCCATTAATGTTTCTGTAATTTCTCCAACATTTATTTGATTTCTTTTTTAAAGTTTGGATGCACATAGATAAAATTCATTTCGAAAATATTAGTTTGAATTGAGAAAATAGCTGTTAATGGTTCTTTCATGAGTTTGTCTCCTCTCAATATCAACCACTATTTTATGCAAATAAGATTTGACTCTGAACTAAAGTTACGCTTTGATTAACTCTCAGCGGTCAAAAGTAACACAAAAAAAGGAATCAACCTTGATGGAGAAAAAAAAAATTAAAATCTGGGAAAAAAAAACAGACCACACGGTTTGATGCCAGCACCAGCAGAGCCTCGCTCTCCATCGAGAGGACACTCTACATCCAGGTACCATCATCCTCCATCTCATCTCCCTCCTCCTCTCCACCAGTCCTCCTCTGGAGTGGAGAAGATAGCAGCGGCTCCATGCTCTCACAGCGATGTTGAGGATTATTGCAAAAATATATATATATATATATATATAGAAAAAAAAGAAAAACCCACTCTGATAACGCTGAATGCCGAGAGGCTCTCATGTCCACACAGAAATGCGTTTGCAGGTCTGCAGGGAAACGATGAGAAGTTTACGATGGATTCTAAATCCAGCTCATCAGATACAGAAGCTTTGCCACCGGCGTCGGCGTACCGGGGCGACCGCACGGGAGGCTGGCAGGTTCACCGTTTCCTTCAATATGAAACAGACACATGTGTTGTAACTCATCCACGACCTTTCCCCTAACCTAACCTTTGGTTCTGTGGGTCCAACCCTCACCAGGCCTTGATTACTGAAGTAAACATCATATACTGAAGATATTGCGGAGACATGACTGAGGTGCATGAGCTTGTTCATGGAGTCTGGTGCAGGTGCGTGCTGAGGGAGGTTTTTCCCCACAAATGTGCTGATCTAAAAGAGATAAAAGTCTTTGCACTTTGTGATGTTCAAGCCTGGGTTGAGGTGGGATAAATTCTGGTCATCAAAGGACACCATGCATGCAACTATGAGGCTGATTAGTAACTGTTCATGGTTTTTGTTTTTCCTTTTGTTTTTCAATAAATTTCAGCTGATAATAAAACATTGGCATTGGGAACGTTCCCCAAACTGCTGACACTCCCCGTTGCTGCTGTCACTCGCCACTCGATGCAGACGGGGAAGTGTCGGCGGCGGCGGCCCGCTGGGGGCGAACAGCTGACTCTGCCAGGTCTTTGTTAAGTCCACCCA
>CAAKHG010030689.1:17331-44107 GCA_901007715.1 Dactylopterus volitans | reverse complement strand
CTCTCCTCTCCTCCCCACTCCTCTCCTTGATTTGTCTCCTCTCCCTTTTTTCCTGCCCTCTCCTGTCCTTGTTTTCTCTCCTCTTATCTCCATGTGTCCTCCCCTCTACTTGTTTCTCCTCCTCTCCCTCAGGAGGAGACAGTTGGAGGCTCAGCTGAGGTTGTTCGAGTTCTTCCATGACTGCGAAGAGTTGGAGGCGTGGCTTTATGAACGCTGGCTGAGGCTGCAGACAGCCGGACTCGGACGAGACCTCAACCAGATCCAGCTCGCTCAGCACAAGCACAAGGTGAAGCATTCTCATACACAAACACACAATGACACACACACACACACACGCACGAACAGTAATTTCGAGTTAAGATGAAACAAAAAGGTCAGATAAAGTAAGTGAAGAGTTGTGATGAGGTGACTTCAGTCTGACATTTTTCTCACCCAGAGTGAGATGTCCTCTCCTGGTTGAAGCTTCAGCCTGCTGCCAGTTAGCTTTGCTCAGCATAAAAAACGGAAAAGGAGAAATGATTTGCAGTAACAACACACAGTTTAGCCATTTTCCTGACTTTACTAATTTACTGAATTTATAGTCTGAAGTTATGAATTGTGACATCTGGTCATTAAACTGGGCCATGCTAAGTCATCAAAAATAAAGCATCCAGATGATGAAATCAAAGCACCAAAAGTATTTGCATATAAATCAGCCATTTCAATGGAATATTGGTGAATTTAGTGCGTAATTGTGAAAGAAAATTATCAGAGGTCCACATAACTGAAAAGTCATTTGAACAACGATGATTAGTAAATGAGTTTAATTACTGAATCCGAGTCCAGGCGCTGGAGGCAGAGCGCCAAGCCCAGGAATCTCTGTATCAGGGTGTTCTGGGTCGAGGCCAGGATCTGCTGTCCAAGCAGAGTCCAGTCAACCAGCGAGCCGTCCACAAGTGGGTCAGGACCCTGAAGAAGCAGTGGAGTCACCTCACTGAGGCGGCGACTGGACGGCGCGACAGACTGCAGGCCGCAGCCGCCATCAAACAGGTGAACATAAAGAAACCAAACCATCAAGGAAAAGAAACCTCCTCAAGCTACTGTGTGGAATTTGTTTAAAGAAATATTCTTTTAAATTCAATAAAATTCTAAGTAACTTCATAAGTGACCAAAGTGATACAAGAAAAGATGCGTCTGTTGAATCGCTATCTTCCTCTTATGTCCAGTACTTCGCTGATGCAGAGGAGGCAAACTCATGGCTGGGTGACAGAAAGCCACTGCTGACCAGCGAGGATCATGGGAAGGACGAATCCAGCACGGTGGCCCTATTGCAGCGCCACCTGCGTTTGGAGAAGGAGATGGCAGCCTATGCATCGGAAATGAAGAGGCTGTGGGAGCAAGCGAAGAGCGCAGCTCAGCTGACGGCTCTGACGGTGCGTTCACGACTGTATGGACAAAATATTCGGCAGTTACCAGCATCACAGAGGCCTCACCAGATGATTTTAACGTGCAGTCATTCATGTTTGTTTTCGTTAATTATGTTGCGTCAAAGCTGTAAAGCCACCTGTTTCGTCGTTCTTTAAGACGAGGGATGATTTCTTCTCTGCTACAATCCCTCTCCCTGCGTAGGCGGAGCCCCAGCAGAGTAAGATGATCCAGTACAGTGACTCATCTGACGACGATGCAGGAGTGGTGACATCACCACCCGGTGCCAAGAGTCAGAGGGGCTCTGTGAGCGCCGCCCCTAAGAGTGAGGACAACAAGGGCAAGGTCCGCTTCAGATACAGCCGAGGTACCAGAAGCCTGCTTTTTGTCACTTTGTCCTTGCAGGGGATGATGGGAATTCAAGTGCACTAGTGTACATGGAAAAATGAAATTCTCTTCTCCCGTCATATAATAAACATAAATACACGTGAATATAGAGTACATAAAAAAATAAGTGACACAACATTAAAATAGTGGAGTGAAGAAGTGCAAAAATACTTTAAACTCTGTATGTTGTGCAAAATGGCAAAAGAAACACGACTACCCAGAGACATAATAGTAGAAACACTAAGAAAACACTAAAACTCAGTGAGCTCGAGACATTGGCTGTGTGTGTGTGTGTGTGTGTGTGTGTGCGTGCGTGCGTGCGTGTGTGTGCGTGTGCGTGGTCATTAAGGCCATTCCACCATGGAACTTTTGAGGCCACTCGATGAAGCTGAATTTTCACAGTGAGAAGTCGCCGCTCGTGGACCCCTCCCACTCCGTCATGTTTGCACTCACAATCACATCAGACAAACACGCTTTATGAATATACAAGAATGTTTATTCATATTTTCTATTCCTTAGGATTAAATGTTAGCCACAGCTGTTAACCGTGTAAATGTGCTAAACATTCCTTCCATTTTAAGCTCGAACCTCTGATGTTTGGCTGCGTGAGCTGGTTAGATGAGGTGAAACGCAGAAACTGAAAAGTAGAAGGGTTGAATATGATGATGATCATCACATAAAATTCATGTATGTGCACAACTATGAATGTCATTATTAAATCGCTTTTTTATTTGATTCGGTCTGTTGATTGAGAATGTTGCTATGACAACCATTTCCCGCTGCTAGAGCACCGTCTCCCCTTACGTTAGCTGCCGTGAGAGGGACGTTGCCTCAAGTGGAGGAAATGTACATAAAAGTTCCAAGATCAAGAAAATCTTTCAAGTAAAAATTGTTTTTCTAATTTGAACCTTCAGGTCAGTTTCCTTGGGATCGAAATGAGATTGTGACCATTGTCAGCAATGACCCGAATGAAGACAGAGTTCTGGCTCGAGACAGCCGAGGAAACCAGCAGTTCATCCCCAAGACTTATCTGAGCCTGCTGCCAACCACCGTACGATCAGTAATCAATAACCTGCCAATTAGACGAGTCATCATTCAAACCAGCATTCTGAAGGCTCACCTGCAGTAGCAACTCCTTCGAGAGCTTTAAATTCTAATCATTAACCCTCCATTCCTAACTTTTACCGCTTTCATACCCACTCAGACCCCTCCCACTTCATCCCTCCCGATCAATGGTGTGTCAGAGAGCCCCCCGAGCAAGAAGCTTAGTCGCCCGAGGCGCAGCCGCTCAATGCGTCGCGGCACAGCTGAGATCCAGACCACAGGGCTGCCGGACCCACAGCTCCAGAGAGACACCGTGGAGAGCACGCAGGCCAGCCTAGACCAGGACTACAACGCCCTGTGCAAGCAGCTTAAGGTGAGAAGGGCAGCATGGGAAATGTAGTCATGTGTCTTCCAAAGCCAGGAGACCGCTTTTGTGACAAAAAGGTCGATTGAGATTCAGATTTGTGTTTGCAGTCAAAGATGAGGGGTCTAGAGGAATCGCTGCTCCTGCATCGATTCCACAACAGCTGCCAGGAGTTTGAGTCGTGGATGGAGGACAAGGAGAACATCTTGAACACCTTCAGCTCCGACGCAGACAACCTCGGGGTGGTGCAGGCCAAATATGAGGTGAAACGTGAATATGAATCTGTACTCATACACCCCTGCATATTCAGTGGCACACTTCCCTGACGAGTCACCTAGGTACCATACCAGGTGGCATCTCCTCATGAATGGTCCTTATGTTGTCCACACAGAAGTCCTGGACTGTTGGAGGTTGTTTTCCTGAGGCAGTCATTGGTTCATTGTAGCTCCTAAGTGGAGATCTCCAGCCATGATGTTGTTAAATGATTTCATGCACGATGTGTTTCCTAACACATAGAAATACATCACAAGGATGTTAACAAAGTAAAAATGTGTTTTTCAACAGCGACGGAGATTCAGTTACTGTTTATTAATTGAATCTTGAGACCATACTGTTGTTTTCCAGAAGATGAAAACTAGCTATTTAGGGTGTTTTGTTGATTTTTACTAGAAAAGAGAAAAACACACCTAACCTAAAACGGTCACTTCGTTTAAACTTTGACAAACCTTTTGAATGTGGGATGAAAAGTTCATATTTGATCTATAAGAACTGTTCATTGTTTGCCAGAGGGCGCTGTAAAGCTTTACACTGAGCTTTACCTATGGCCCTACTGACCTGTCACAAAACTAAGCAGACGCTCATTTAAATTTGCTTTGTTACGAAAATGGAGGCCAATCAAGAGCGGGGTATGTTCCGGCGAATTATTTCATTTTTATTTTGGTTTTGGAAAAAGTGAAGTGCAGTTGAACATTAATGGATGCAGATTTAAAAGAAAATCAGCATTGTGGTAAATAACTCCAGCAGTTTTGTCTGGTTTAACCTGGATTGACAGAGGTGATACTGCTAGTTATGGAGCAAAGTTATTGTTCATTTAGTTGTGTTTTTGTTCACATGTTGTATCTCTTTTAGTCAGTTTTTGCTCTTTATGAACCACTTTCTAAGCTGGTTGACTGAACAATAGTCATAGATGTGTTGTTTAGCTTTGCTTGCATCTTATTTCTGCTGCCCCAAGTGGCCAAAAAAATCACTTGCAGATGTAAGTATTTTTTATAGTCCAATAGGACGTTTAACAGACAGAGGAAGTCTAATTCTGACTTTGTGACATTCATCTAGAACTTCCTGACTGAATTGGCCAGTGGGCGTGGCCAGTTGGACAACATCACGAGAATGGCGGAGGAGCTGGTGAGGAGCCGGCACAGCAAACAGAGAGAGATCCAGGTCAGACAGAAGAGTGTTTCCAGCAGGTAGGAACCAAAGCAGCAGCCTCTCACTCCAGAAATCAGCAGAGACGATGATGAGACTGATTGATTATTGTGGAGAGTGTGTGTAGGCGTCCTCAGCCAGTGTGTGTTTCTGTCATGTGTCTCCCAGGTGGGATCGGATCCAGCAGCTGAAGGATGAGAAGGGTCACGAGCTGCTGAGCATGGCAGACTGCAAGTCTTTCCTGCAGAGCTGCGAGGAGGCCAAGACGCAGCTGCAGGCGCAGCTCTCACAGCTGGACGCCGTGGACGTGGGCTGCAGCTCCTTCACGCTGCAGGCCGAGGAGAAGAACCAGGCCTGCGCCCTCAGAGACATCCACACCCTAGAGGGCAAGATCGCCTATCTGAAGAGCGTCGCCAAGATGTACGAGTCCCACTTAGGCTGAAGGAACATTCCTTATCAGTTTTCACGTAAAAGTTGGCATAAAGAGGAGGAAACGTCGTGACCAATATACAGTACATCAACTAAGACACTGCACCTAGGTTTACTCTTTCTGTTTCCTGCTACGTGATACTCTTATTCCACCACTTTTCAGAGACAAACACTGCATTTTTAATCCTCCACATCACTTTGACAACAACTACCAAATTAAATTGATGGAACTTGCCATGGGCCTGGAGCATGATGAGAAAAGTAGAAGGGACTGGGCGCCCTGCTACTTTAAGCTCAAATGATCAGTCCATATAACTTGTATGATCAGACTGTTTGGCAGTATAATAAATATGATATATATGAATAAATATGATAAAACAAGTTCCACCTTGACAACATCAAAAATCTGCGACTGTGTCAGCTAATCAGTATGAATTTGCATTTAACTAAGTCAGACGTGTGATGAATGGTCAAACAACAGTCTTCATAAGAGTACTTTTGCTTTTGATTCCTCATGTGCATTTTTCTGCTAATGCTGCAGAGAAATGCAGCATTAGCATTGCTGCTGAACAACTTTCACCTTGATACTGACTGTGATGGTGCTGAATGAGATATTTTATTGAGAGTGAAATGCGTATTTTAGTCAGTGTGGTGGTTCCTGTCTTCCAGGAAGCAGGACGGCAGCCCAGCAGAGAGCGCCGCTATCATGGAGGAGGTTCGGGGGCTGGAGGCTTTGCTCAAGCAGGTGAGGACTTGTGTTGTCATCAGAACTGTCCTTGTATAGTGACTCAGCAAAACCAACAGCAAGAACGAGAAACGTGAAGCTTAAAGAGACCAAATCTGACTTAAGGGTGGCTCCCTGCTGAAGTTAATTTATGATTTAGTAGCCTTTAGAAATATGTTATGATGGTCAAGTCACGATCTTTAACTGAGAAGGGTTAGAGTTGAGCTGTCACGAAACTTTTGTCACACTAATGCATATAATTCAGATGACCAAAATATTAGGGACCCCTCCCAGTGTAACCCAGTAAAAATTACAGTCCCAATAACAATCATTCAAACATGTCAACACCTCTCTCACACACATTCAATCACAATTCAACATAAAACTCCTCCTGAAGGGAGAACTGATTGCAGGGCTGTTGTATTATACTATGGTGGACACGCGGTGGTCGTAATCTTATGGCTGATGGGTGTATGTATGCAGTTTACAAAGGAAAATCTTTGGTTATTCTCCTTTAGCCAAATTTACATTTATTATCCATTTGCTTTAATAGTTTTATTTAGAAACATTCACTTATGTCAGTACAAGATTTGGTTATTTCATGCTCCAGTTCGACCTCAGAAATGCCAAGAGGCTAACGGTTGATACGTTTGGCAGTTAGAATCAGACCAGAGAACAAGATGAATCTGCATCTGTCATGGTCCTCACCTTCTGCTCAGGTAAAGCAGCAGGCTGCAAACAGACAGCGCCTCCTGGAGGAGGCCCGCAGACTGCAGAGCTTCCAGCAGCTTGCGAAGGAGCAGCAGCGCTGGGCGTCGTCGGTGGAGGAGCGCCTCCTGCAGGAGGAGGCAGCCGCTGACGTGGCCTCGGCCATCACCCTACTGGAGCAACATCATGAGCTCCAGCTGGAGATGGAGGAGCAGAGGAGCAGGTGAGGAGGAGGTGACGGGAGGCGCTGCCGCCATGATACAAGACAACAGCAGCCAAACGTTTGCTAGATGCAGACTGAAGCTTTTCGCTCAATTTTTAAAAATAATTCAGTTTAAACAAAATAAATAGCTGAATCAGAAGAAAAGAGGTCTGGATGAATCTTTTTTGTCATATGACAAAATGTAGTCATCACTGAAACTGCATTTTCATTTTATTTTCATATCCTTTTTATAATCCTAGTGTTTTTTTCTAATTTTGTCAGTATGCCACGTGCAAAGACATGGCAAACGATTGTTTCAGCCTTGGCAGCTATGGACTTCCATATGGTGAAAATGAGGGAGCCAAAATTTGATTTTCACACTTAATTAATGTGAATAATTAGATTCAGTTGTATTTCTTAATTTTACTGATGGTAAGTAGCACTTTATTGCTCCTGTTAGCAGCAAGCTTAACGGTCCTGATGGAAATGAGCTGTCACGTGTGCCGTGTTTGCGTGTCTTCAGACTGCAGGAGATGGAGACGTTGGGCAAATCTCTTCAGCATTCGTCCTCTGGTGGGAAACCCGGTGGTGTCGACATCCAACAAACCCTGGACAATCTTTGTGCTGATTGGTCGAAACTGGACAAGCTGTGGGCTAGTAGGAAGCAGCATTTGGAGCAGGAGTTAGAGCTCCAGAGACTCAACCAGGAGGGAGACCGGATTGACGCGGCGCTGTCCGGACATGACGCCCGACTTAGGGTCAAAGACGTAGGGGTGGGTGAGGACGCTCCATTCGGATCCCTTTTCTCAGTAGTGCTGACTGAACTTCACTCCAGTGTGACCACTTAATATACAGTAAATTTATATTGATAAGATACATGAAAGCAGTGCATAACAGCAAAATGTTGTACAATGTTTGATGTATTCTGTGTTCATGCGTGTGTTTGTTACCTCAGGACTGCGTGGACAGCGTCCACAGCCTGCTGGGTCGACAGGAAGAGCTGGAAGGTCTCCTGAAGGCTTTGGACCAACGAGTCGACCACTTCACCGAGCACAGCCAGGAGCTCGTCAGCCAGCAACACTACGCCGCACAGCAGTAAGAGAGCCCAGCAGACATGTCAGCCTCCAGACTAATGTAGCAGTATTAGTGAATATCCAGATATTTTACTGTCAATTGTGCTCAAGGTCACTAAACTGAGTTAGTTTGATTCATGTTGTTAGTTTTTGATTGCGTTTTGTGCAGTTTAATATTCCAGTGCTACAGCGCCACATGATGGTCCCTGTGTAACGCCACTGAAAGTCCCAAGACACCTTAAAATACTGTGTTTGTGTGTAAACCAACACCAAAGTCAAACCATTATGTGACTCGTGAATTTAACTTCTTTCCGATCCAGCAAGTCGATGTTAAGCTATTACAACATGAGTGCAAACTTTGACCTGCTCTTGGCGCTAGAGGGAACATTAGTGGACCACCAAAGTCATCACGAGGAGCCTGAATGTCCGAATCAAAGTTTTACCATGTTTGAATGTGGTTTGATGAGATTTGACCGACTGCAACCAAAAGCAGGAAGCGATTATGACTCAAACTTAGCTAAATCAAGGCGGAAGAAGAAGAACCTTTTAGTGCTGTGAGAGACAAAATACATTTAAAGACAAAACAATGACGACATTTGTGTTGACTTTTATTTTGAAAAGTGGCACGTGTGTTATTCATTAAAAAAAGAAATTACCAAACTTATCTTTCAGCATCCAGGAGAGGAGCAAGAGCATCCAGAGAGCCAATAAGACGCTTAAGGAGAGCAGCAGGGAGAGGCGGAGTCTGCTGCAGGCTTCCAAGAAATACCAGGTATCATAACATGACCGTCATCCATATGAAGACACCACAGAAGCAGAGGTGTGTTTCAGCACCAACTTCAGGGCGTATTCAGACCTGCCTTGTTTGGTTTGAACTAAACCCAAAAAAATCACTGGTTTGGACCTTTCGGGCTGGTGTCAATACAAACCATGGGAGAATTACAATGTGAAATGGAACCGCACGAAATAAAAAAAAAAACAAACATATTTTGGTCCGGACCAAAAAAAGCGAACTAAAGGACTTTCAAAAAACACACATACTGAAGCTTAATCAACTTGCAACATGACAAACATTGTAGAAGTGAAATTTGGTCAGAGGTTTAAAAGCTAACAAATGTAAAGTGAGGCTTCTTCAGTTAGTTAGATTTATTTAAAACAAAAAAAAAACAATGTTGTAGGTGTGTTTGATAATGTCGGGTGCCAGGTTTCATTGTGGCTGCAGTAAATTGTTATTAAACATTAATGAAAAGCAAGCGAATCCTTTATTTTCTGGTTTGTGCTGCAGGAGTTCCAGAGGGATGCTGATGAGCTTTTGTTATGGATGGAGGAGAAGTTCAAGGTGGCGGAGGATGAGTCCTACCGCGACCCGACCAACATCCTGCGGAAGCTGAAGAAACACGAGGCAGCTGAGAGGGAGATGCAGGCCAACCAGGTGTGGCTGGACAGACTGGTCCAGGTAATGACCCTTGATGGTATTCAGCACGCAGAGCCCCTGAGCAGTAGCTGGTCTCATAGTTACAGTGTGTGTGTGTGTGTGTGTGTGTGTGTGTGTGTAGCTGGGTCAGCAGATGCTCGCTGAGGAGCACCACAACAGTGAGAGCATCAGGAGGAAGTTGACTCAGCTCAGCAGCCGCTGGAGCAGCCTGCAGGATAAGATGGCTGACAGAGGAGACAAACTGAGGCAGGCGGGACAGCAGGAGCAGCTGATGGAACTGCTGCAGGTAAACCAGCTCCAGCCCCTCACTGCACATCGGAGGCAGAGGGGGGTCCCCCTGCTCCTCACCTCTGGATTTCAGTCGAGAGGCTTTGATGATAAAATGATTATTGATGCATCTCGATGCATCTTTGTTCCTCCATGTGTGATGGTCCATCATCTCATGCCCCAGCTCTCCTACCAGGGTTCTTCAGTGGTTCCATGACTTGGGTTCTGTTCTGGTTGTAGAGTGTCGAATGGTCATATCAGTAAAATATCTTCCAGATGGAAGGTTATATCTCAACTTAGCGTGAAAGTCCTGGTTCTCAACCAATGACCACGGACGTGAGATAGTTTGTGATCGGCTCCTCCCCTTCCCGAGTCGGGTGGCAGCTTTGATGCGGCTGCTCGATGGTCCTCTGGTTGGCAGCAACTACAAGCGGGTGTTTTTTCTTCCTCCTCCGGGTGGAAGTGTGTAATATGGTTTGTCATGTTTGTGGTGTTTCCATTGTATTTGAGTGGAGTGTGACACAACTGTCATATAGCTTGTTTTCAGTCACGTGATTCTGAAACCGCGTGGAAAACAAACGCAGGGCAGGAAGTAAATAACAGCAATGGAGGAGGTGGAGGAATGTGCGTATTGTTCCAGTTTAGATGGATTATGAGAGAAAGGTACCTGCAAAAAGTCAGCAAACATGCGGGACGTGATCCGTACCTTCTGAAGAAGACCTGTCTGTTATGTAGGCAGTGGACATTAGCAACTAAACGAGATAAACAACGCAATTTATCCTTAACTCGGTGCATTAGGAACTCAATGTAAGACCACTAAAGCAAACTTAGGAGGTGGCTTTTTCACGCTGCTTGTGTGGACAATGATCCTGATCAACAATCATCCAGATGATGGGAATCCGCCCGATTCATGAATGTCTCATTTTTTTATCATGATGTGCGTAGATCCTCCTATCCCCAGTTTCCTCACTGACCTTAATGGCCTGTAAAAAATCAGCTTGCTCAAACAGTTACCACACGTTTTAACATAGTTGTCTTTTTTTTTTAAAGTTACTTATAATTTAGGGGTCAAGGGGTCATCAGTGAATATCAATGATGGTTTCTCTTCAACAAATAAATAATGATTCAGACATGTTCTCTGTCTTGACGTCCTTCCTTCCTTCTTCAGGACGCCAGGCTGAAGATCGAGGCTATTCAGTGGATGCTGAACAACGCAGCTAAGGGCCACGACCTCCGCTCCAGCCGACAGCTGCTGAAGGTGAGCCGAGGCCAGACAAGTGGTGGTCACCTGTCTGCAGTGTAGCACCAATCCAACTGCTGTGTTTCTGTGTGAAGGAGCATCAGCAGCTGGAGCAGGAGGCCAAGGAGCTGGCAGAGAAGATCAACTCCATCGTCAGCAGGGCACAACACCTGGCCTCCAACCACTTTGACTCGCACAGGATCCTGCAGGAGACTGACACTTACCTCAGTCTGTGAGTCGCCAGTGTTGCCTCTAGCAACGGGCACAGACGTCGCACAACCCAGCTGTGAACAGTCTGGCATCTGACTTGAGCTTTCTGCTGCAGGTTCAAGTCCCTGCAAAAGCCGCTGGATCGGCGCCGGGCTCAGCTGGAGGCGTCGGTGCTGCTGTTTGGGTTCTACCATGATGTGGATCTGGAGCTCAGCTGGATCTCTGAGCACCTCCCTGCCTCTGGATATACGGGATACGACAAGTCTTTGGCCGGAGCCATCAGCCTCATGCAAAAGCACAAGGTGCCAGCTGGATCAGAGATGATCACATTTACACTTTTACGGAAATATTCGTCATCTTACGATCTTTTTGCTGCTGATATAAAATAAAAACGGTCAATGTGTTTTTGGTCTATGAAATGGTGTAAAAAGGTTGATCATTGTGCCCCAAAGCCCAACAGTCCACAACCCAAAGATCTTTGCTGTTATACACTAGAGAAACCAGAAAAATTCATATTTAAGAAGCTGCAATCAGATAATTTGGACTTTTTCCTCTTAAAAAAAGACTCAGAACGATTAGTCGATTATCAAAATAGTTGGAGATTAATTCAGTAGTTGATTAGTCATCGATTAATTGTTGCAGCCCTATTTGGATCATTTAGTTCTTACCTGCTGATGAAAATTTACTTACTAAGTCACTTAAAAACACATTCAGAAACCAGAATACATACATTTCCTAAATATTAATGATGCTTTCACGGCTGGATTTGGATTTATGTGTTTTTGGACTTGAGTGTAGGTTAAATTTTATCCTGACCAGTAACCTGCTGTGAGCCATGCTGTGTGTGTTACGTAGGAGCTGCAGGCTGCCATAAACGCCCACTGCAAACACCTGAACCATGTCCTGGAGAAGGGCCGAAGTCTGGCCAAACCCAGCCAATCAGACGGAGAGGAGGTGCTTAAAAGGTATACTGGAGAAAAGAATAGTCATGATTTCAGCCTTTATATGAAATATGTGTAAGTCAGATGGAAAAGAAAATGCTCTCAGTGGCCCGCAAAACTCACCTGCTCTGTTTGTACAGGTGCAGACACCTGAGCGCAGAGTGGGAGGAGCTTGAGGAGGCGTGCAACAGGAAAGCAGCTCACCTGAGCAAGGCCATCACCAGAGAACAGGTGAGCGGGAGGTTGTCCATCTGGAAGTACGGTGACCAGCAGGTCAGCAGCGGGAGGACGCTTGAAGTGGACAGGTGACTGCTGAAATCTGAGCTGGTGTTTCTGTCTGTGCCTCGTCTGCAGCTGCTGCTGGACTGTTCGGAGCTGGAGTCCAGGCTCACTGAGATGCTCAGCCTGGTGAACACCGACGACTACGGCAAAGACCAGCTGGCCACGCAGAGTCTCATCACCAAACACCAGGTACCACACGCACACACAGAATTCCGAAGAGACTTCAGAACCTCTTTAAAATCCTCATAAGTCCTGAAAACACTGTCCGGAATCTACTGCCACTTTCCTCATCATATCTTAAACTTTTACAAAACCAAAACCTTCATTGTCCCAAACATGTTCCCGCTTTTTTTTATTAAAACCTTAGGCGCTTAATGAAACGTTTGTATAAGGAGTCTCTTCATGACCCTCCGTGCTGCAGGTGCTGGAGGGTCAGCTGGAGGTGCTGGAGGTGCAGATTGAGGAGTTAGGAGACCAGGTGGAGCAGGCACTTCTCAACTGGAGCCTGGAGGAGCTCAGCAGGCCCTTCAGCCGCCTCAGCAGCCTGAAGCAGCAGCTAGAGCACCAGGTTACTCTCAGGTGAAGAACAGCGATGCTTCATCTCTGCTTGTTGCTCCCTAAAGCACTCTTTTAGCGTTTCACAATTTTATTCTCAACTTAAAAGAATCTATTATTTATTCAGTCACTCATATATTTATCCTGAGTCTGTTGTTTCGTTTTTGCAAACTCAGGGCTTTTTTTAGTGTTTCTTCAAGTGATGTTTATTATTGAGTTTTTCTCCAGAAAGTCATGTTGACCTTGAGAAAGTAGCGATGAGACAAACTTAATGATTTCACGTTTGTGGCATAGTTAGCATGTTTGGTTGAGAAATGTCTCTTGATGTTGTAAATATCCACTCTTGGTTAAAAACCAAGTCGACTTGTGGCTCTAAACTGCCACTCCAGGCGAGCAAGACAGCTTCCTCTGCTGGAATCAACTGGAATTGCTGCATAGTTATTTCCTTGAGATTCATTGGTAGTCAAGTCAGTTTCATTTACGCAGCCCAGATTCACAATCACATGGCCTCAGTGGGCTTAACAATCTGTACAGTGAGTGACATCCTCTGACCTTTGACCCTCGATCCGGGTGAAGGAAAACACCCCCTGACAAACCCTGGGGAAAAAGGAGAAGAAACCTCAGGATCTGTCTTCTTTCAGGACGGGCAGGTGTGCAGTAGATGTCGCATGTACAGAGGTCACATCAGGAATGTAAAGTAAACTGACTAACTTGCTTATAGAAATGAATATACTGGATGATCAAGATGACGTTAAAGTAAGATGTGTTGTCACGCAGCGCTGCCACCACACGCCTTCCTCTATGAGGCCAGGTAGGGGAAAATAGGGTTTTATACATTCAGTTGAGATGTGCTAAGGACGCATGTGCAATGTGAAACTTTCCTTTTGAGGATGTCGCGGCTGAATACTGTAGAGATGCTCCACCGGCATGTTTTGATCCCCAGGCAGTGTTTTGCTCGTGTGAAGAAAGAGGTGATTAAAACACAACATTTCATAGTTATGAATATTGTAATTTTGCCAGTAGCTCATGGTATGTTGGTTCTTTTCAGGAACACAAAAGTTGGATGTGAAAACAACCTGCAACTTGAAGCTCAAACATTTTCAAGTCCTTTTTTTCCCCCCTCCTCTCTCAGGGGTCAAAGGTTAAGAGAGGTTCTCCATATGCACGAGTTCAGACGGGAGTCGTCAGAGTTGGAGGACTGGATGAACCAGCAGAGACAAACAGCAGAGTGTCAGGATCTGGGCAACGACTATCAGCATGTCCAGGTGACGCCTGGCTTCAGGGGTCCAGCTCTGTTGTCTTCTGATACGATTTGAAAACAACCTTTTACAGAACCGCTGTAACTGTCCAGTGAAGAGGTGCTGCCATGTTTGCTCTGGATGTTTCAGTTGCTCCGTGGGAAGTTTGATGCCTTCCTAAAGCAGCTGGAGGTTGGAGAGGAGCGAATGCAGATCTGCAGCGATCTCGCCGCTCGACTGATCCGCAGCAAACACCCGCAGAGCTCCAACGTCAAAGAGATGCTGCAGCAGCTCAGGTGTGCATATGCACACACACAAACACGTATTCTATTGTTGTGAGGGCCCTCACTGACTAAATTAACTAACCTCGAACATCACAACTGAAAGCCTCACCCAGACCTGAGCATCTATCATGTCTTCGCCACAAGTTTCAAACAGATGTGAAAGATAGAAAAGTGTGCAGGAGTCAAGACATGCTGCTGTAGCAGGGACCTGAATATCAACACCGGAGCATCATCAGAATTTTAGCAAACTCAAAGTGCCTCAAGCTGCTTAAAAGTAGAAGCTGCTTCTCTGCTCGTCTAATTTGCTACCTTTCATTCATTGCCTTATTCTTCTTGTTATGCCTTGCAGTTTATGCTGGGATGACTTGAGGGGCGTGGCCAGGGAGCGCCAGGATCAGCTGCACAGCGCTGAGCAATGCCATCGTTTGTATCAAGACCTGAGCGATGCCGTCACACTCATCCAGGTGTCTTTCCTGTTTGTCCCTCCTGCTTCCTTCCTGCCTAAAGACGTTCTGTTGACTGTGATTTGTCCAACCGCAGGAGCGGCAGAAGAGCATTCCTGATGACGTGGCAAAGGATTTGCGAGGAGTGACATCACAGCTGAGGAAACACGAAGCTCTGCTGCACGAGCTGGCCACCACTGAGCAACAGGTAGATTTAAAAAAAAAAAGGAACCCATTGTGTTCTCTCTTACCATTGGACCAAAAACAAAACAAAACAGGGGCATTCTTTTGGATTCGATATGATTTAAACAATATGCACCGGCGTCACGGCAACATCCCCAACATTCTGTCAAACAAATCCAACAAGGAGATGAAATTGTGGTATAAAACTAATAAAAATCGATATTGTTTATGCTAGGACATACTTGAATATCATAGTATTTGGTAGTCATCCCAATACCTAAACTAATAAAATTGAAGAGAAAAAAATAGTATTCCCTACCTCTTAGCTCTCCAAATGAATATCCGACTCTTCAGCTGCTTAATGGTTTTTAGAGCTTTTCTCCTCTAAAAACAGCTTTTTTTATTTGGGGCAGAAAACCACAATGTCATGTTTCAGCTGGAGAATTCTTAACTGGTGTGTGTACAACTCATACTTTACACCAAATAAATTGGACACTGGATTTAGGTACTGGACAGGTACTGCAGGTATAACAGAGCTGTGCACTCCGATGAGAGGTGGAAGCTTCAGCTCAGTGCTGAAATGCTGAAAGAGACAGACTTTTGTCGTTATTTGCAGATGCTCCGTCATCAAAAACTATTGTAAAGAGATACAAAATGTCCAACAAGATATTTTTAAATGTGATATGTCCCTGAAGACTAACTATCATCATATATTTTGGGTTTATACCTCAAGAGCGGTTATCTGATGATTAATCGTTGTTACCCATTAAAAAGACTCAAACCAGAAAATGTTTATTATCACTTCAGAGCCGACTCTAAATGCATACAATGAACATTTATAAAATGGAGAAGATAAAGCATTTTTTAATCATGAATACAGTGGAACATATCACTTTGCAATGGGAAAAATGGATTACATGTGTAATGGCCTCATACAGGCCTGATATTATTGTCATAAATCAATGATTGTGTTGTACAGAATTGAAAAGATCACCTCGTAATTGTACATAATTTTATTCTTTTGTTTTTGTGTCTTCACTGATATTTTGTACCTTTGTTTTGTTTGTAGGACTATTGTGAGACCTACTTCAAATGTGTATACATATAATGCTTGAGACAAACCCTCAAGGATGTGTTTGGTTGGCTGCAAAATGTCAATAAAGAAATATTTATCCAAAATGTTTCAGCTGAACAGATGAACAATCAGCTGCAACTGACTTTAAAGCCCTGCAAAGTTGAAGGGAGCTGCATGGTTGTTGATAATGGTGACATTTTTGACATTGACATGATGACAAATGTAGATGATGAAAGACAACACAGGGATCATAAGCTCATATGGGAAGTCAGCTGTTGTTTTTGGTTCTTGAAGACAAATGAGTCCTCAGATACAGTTTATTCGTCATTAGAAACATTGAGGGACTCTAAAAATGTGTTTGCCTTTCAGTTGCAGGAGCAGCTGGATGCCGTCGACTCCATCCTGGAACTCTGCTCACCTCAGCTTAAGCTCCGCCTGCAGGAAGTGCAGCAGGAAGTGGTTGAGCACTGGGAGGAGCTACGGCTTCATGCAGAGCAGAGGGAGGTGGTGCTAAAGCGAGCGTGCCACAGATACTTGTTCCTTAATACGGTGAGGATAGCTGGCCGGATGGACACTCGTAGCACTGAATCGTCATGAAAAACAAACGCTTATTTACCATGTGACTCTGCACCCTCCAGGCGCAGGGCTACTTCCTGTGGTGCAGCCATGTGATTGGTTCAATGGCTGCCGAGGAAAGCATCAGCGACGTGGCGACTGCTGACCTCCAGCTGGCCCAACACCAGCAGCTGTGGGCCGAGATGGAGGCCAGACAGGAGACCTACCAACAAGCTGTGGATATGGGAGAAGAGCTACAGGAGCAGGACGAGGGCAAAAGGAGGGAGGTGAGGACAAGGGAGGGGGCAAGGATGGGTGATGTCTTTTGGATGGCGCCGAGCACCGATGAGACCTGTGCATGTGTAGATGAGACATGAATAGCCGAGATGCGAGTGTTTCATCTACATTGTCTCACATGAAATGAAACCATCTTGTCATTTGTTGTCTCTTGGCAATGTTACCTGACCTTGATCAAAACAAATGCTCCAATTTTCCATGAGCAGCTGGTGAAATAAACATTGACAGTCAGAGCCCAACTGATTTTGTTGGCCGATACTTGCGTGCCACAGACATAATGATATCGATAGGAAAATGGCTTGTGTGCCGAAAAGTTCTTCTGCTCAGCTGCATTTAAGACGGTACACGATAATAGGACATGAATTGGTTGTAGCGGTGAATTGTGTCCAACAGAGGGCGCCCTCAAGATTGTCTCAAATCCTCTTGCTGACTATTACACTATTACACTGTCATTGTTGCCCCATCTATCTAGTACGATTTACCAGTCAGCCAATTGGTGTTTGTTAGTCAAAGGAATTATAGAACTTGTTTGTTTTTTGGTCCATCGTGGTGTTGAACTGTCCTCGCGTCCTCGTGGTTCCTGTAGGTGTCAGACAAGCTGGACGCCCTGCAGGCCGAGCGAGAGAAGCTGGAGGAGCAATGGAGCCGAAAACAAGGCTGGTTAGAAACCGTGCACCTGGAGCAGGTCTTCTACAGGGACGTCAGCAGCTTGGACAAGACCTCTGGCTCACAGGAGGTGCAACTGATGAAATTATTGTGCCAACTGTCCCAAAAAAAACCAACCAAAGGTTAAATGTCGTGTTCCTAAACCTAAACCTCTGCTGTGCTTCTGCAGATCCTGTTGCAGAACAGCACTCTGGGAAACACGGTGGATGAGACAGAGGGTCTGATCAAACGCCATGAGGCTTTCGAGAAGCTGCTCAGTTCGCAGGAGGACAAGGTCAGTGGTGCTCCTGAAATCTTGACAGTAATGATATAAGTTTGAGGCTGAATGAACGTCATGGAAACAGACATGAAAATACAGAGCGGAAGGTCGCGTGGGCAACATTCATCTGCGTCATGCTGATGTTTGGAAAATTCAGGACTCCAAGTCATATTCTGATTGGGTGGTTTGGAAATGGGGGGAGGGGCCAATCTCATGATGAGAAAATTGATCCTCAGTGTCTCAGTTTGTCAGAATTCTGCTGCAGGCCCCAAAGGAATATAAAACCTCTGGTGAATTTGGAGATCTGTCATGCTGAGGGACACAGATCAAATGCAGTTCATCAATGATCAGTGCAATAAAATCCGACCTGTCCAAACTGTCCAGTGACGGCTGGCTGACGTAAATCCCGCCTCTGCTTGTGCAGCTTTCGTCTGTGAAGGAACTGGCTGAGCGACTGAAGAGGCAGCTGAGCAGAGAGAAGAGTGGGCGGGTCCAGAGCAAGCTCAAAGCCCTCACCCAGCGACGTGATAGGATCAAAGAGCTGTCCGTCAGACGCAGGGAGGAGCTGGAGCTCTCCTGGCTGCTCTGTGTCTTCAAGCGAGACGTTGGCCAGGTAACCAGCAGCTAGTCCAAAGGCTTTAGCTTTGGCATTTAGGTGTCAAGTTTGTCACAAATGTGGCCGTGAGCTCAAGAATGACCTTCAAAAGGTCAAAGGTCAAGATCACACAACCTCACAAAATACATTTTTGCCCATAACTGCCACACAAATGTCTAAAAAGGATAAAATCATTTTACAGATATTTGTCTCATTCTCGTGAATAATTCAGGAACGTCGGGGGGGGGGGGATTTCCTCCAATTTGGCACAAATGTCAACTTGGGCTCAAGAATGAGTTTATTAGAGGTCGGTGGTCAAAGGTCACTGTGACCTCACAGAACACATCCATGGCCATAACTGTGTTGATTATGACAAAATTTTACAAAAAGTCTAAAATGAATAGGGGTGGGTAAAAAAAGAGAAAAATCGATGCATCATAATTATCTAGCCTTAATTCAATATCCATTAAGCAAACTCTGAATCAATTCACCTCCTGACCAGTGGGGGCGCTGTGCGCAACATCATCGTGTGAATCGCGTTTTATGGACGGAATCTGCAGGTGACCAAACAACAACAAAATGGCGACAAAGGCGAGTGGTGGAAAAAGATCAGACGTTTGGACTCATTTTCAATTCCCATATAAATCCGGAACACACGAAAGAGACAATAGTAAGCTGGTGTGTAACTTGTGCCGGGCAGAATAGCACAGAGTAACATGATGAACTTGCGGAACCACTTAATCCGACACCATGCCGATGCTCTACATCAACCCGCGGCTAAAACTGTTGATCCGAAACAGACGCGGCACGACAAAACTTTTGTCTGCAAACTACTGCCAAGCTCTGTCGGTGCACAGAAGATAACGGAGTCTGGCCATCTTCATTTGCAAAGACCTTCGACCCTACAGTGTTGTGGAAAATCAAAGTTTTAAGAAGATGTTATGCTGTAACCACGCTACGCAATACCAACACGAAAACACACGACAAGGGTTGCTATCCCAAAGCCGTACACGGAGGTGAAGACAGACCTTTCCTTACTGTGAAGTAAGTAACATACCACGCGTGTCATTATGGGCATGAAAATAAATATTTAGAAATTGCCAACAGGTACAGGCTTATTATTTGTTTATTTCTACTTCTTACTGAATCGATATTGATGCATTTAAATTAATATTGAATCAAAATTGAAACGAAACTAAAGGATCAAAATCGAATCGCGAGGTTCTTATCAATATCCAGTCCTTAAAATGAAGGAAGGGCATTTTGTATCCTAAAGGCCCGAAGGTCAGCCTCACTGTGACCTGTGTAACTCTTGTTAATATTTGCCTGGTCTCCCAGGCTGAGGAGTGGGTGTCCGAGCGCATGCAGAAGATGGCGGAGGACGGGAAAGCCGATCTCAGCAGCCTGCAGACCAAGATGAAACTCCTCCAGAAGCATCAGGTGTTCGTGGCGGAGATTCTGGCTCACGGCGAGATCATCACCTCTGTGTTGCTGGTAGGGATGGGTACGAGTACTCGAGTACTCGTTGTTGATGTTTGTATTCGAGTAACAATTTACTATTCGCGCACCTGCGCACGTGTTGTTTTTGGCTACAGTTCATTTGGCCTTACGTGCACCATGTCAGCCGCAACCAGGAGAAGTGTTGTCTGGAAATACTTTGACAAAAAAGACGACGATAATGCGCAGTCCAATACATGTGGCGTTAAACCTGCATATCATAGAAATACTAGTTCGATGCTTAACCACATGTGCTTAAAGCACAAGGAGAAAACAGCGTGGACAGCTAACAGGCAGCTAACAACCAAAACCACGAGACCAGGTACAGGAAACTCAGGAAACCTGAGGATACCTGCTACCTCTGTACCTGCCAAGAGAGTCTGCTCATCAGCAGAACTAATTCTAAATCGCCTCTGCACTCGGCTGTCGCCTGAACATGTAGATATGCTTATCTTCTTAAACAAGAATAAGAAAATGAATCCACTTCATGTCTACTGAAAAGTCAACGTCAAGGTATGGACAGTTAATTGATTTTGCCGTTGGTAATAATGGTGTGTTAATGTTGTTTTGTGCCTTCAGGCCGGGGAGAAGCTAGTCTCGCTTCACCACCCAAGGTCCAAGGAGGTCAGGAGGAGTGCAGCCACTTTGGAGCTCCACTGGGAAGAGCTGAAGAAGGCAGTGGCCACCAGAGGAAAAGGCCTGGAGGATAACAGAGACTTCCTGGAGTTTCTGCAGAAGGTAGAGGAGGTGGAGGCGTGGATCAGACACAAGGTAAGACAGACAGTGAGGGTACACATTCCATAGTTGATTCATGTGTATGACGTGTTTACAGTGGATGACATCCAACCTCCCTGATCTTTCTGTGCCTCAGGAGGTGATGATCAATGTTGGAGATGTGGGTAAGGACTATGAACATGGAGTTCAGCTGCTGAAGAAGCTCAGCGAGTTCAGGGGGAAAGGAGATGGGGTGAGGGTGCTTCAAGATCTCCAGACATCTGTCCTGTCACCTGTATTCATTGTTTTGTGGGTTGAGATACCTGCTACTACCTGCTACTTGCAGCTCCACATTGGGTTTGTGGATATCTGTTCACACAGACCTGCTTTACTTGAAAACACAGCCAATTGGCGGGTGGCAAATGGCGCCAAAACATAAACAAAGGTAACAATATTACACTTGCATAGGTAGTGTAAAGGAAGGGTAACCCGAACTGAGGCGTTTAACCAAAAGTGTACAGCAGCAATCAGTTGTATAAGGAACAGAGTAAAGTGTCAGGTAAATTACCCGTGGCGATCTGACCAACAAAGAAAAATGGAAAAACACGGAAACAAGCGAATTAGCAAAGGAAACAATCGAATGATGAAAGGAGTACCTCAACGGAGTACCTCTACTTTCACACAAGCTCTTCTCAATACGAATTTTACAATCTCTAACACGAGGCACGGGATCACGGGATGGAGCATCTCTTATCGTCTTTGCATTAGAGGAGGCAGCTCCCCATTGGTCCTGGTTTCCCGCCAGAAGGGATGTTGGTTCTCGGTAAGCTGTGTTTAGGACGCTGCTTAGGTGGATGGGCCGGGGCGTGGCTCTGCAGGGCATCCCCGCTGACGTCCATTCAGACCTGGTCGATCGAGCTCTCCTACAGAGAACAATGACAGAACCATGGACATAACCTCAGGGGTCATAACGCTGTGCACATGAATTTTGCTCACGCTTCCAGATGGGAGGACATGGCAGCACACAGAAATCTGATTCACAAAACTAAACCTCAAAAATTCATGCAATCTGGAGCAATTAAACTAGGCGTTGCAGAGTGTAATGAGGTCAGAAGGTGGCGCAGTTGACCTCATGCAGGAAAGTTCTCATGTTTACATCTAAGCTGCTCCCACGCACGAGTTTAAATAATCACTTTTAGAGTGGAAGATGTTGATAATGGCGACCTCTTTAACCTTCAGGAAGTGACTGTGGATGACGCCCACATCACAGCCATCAACAGACTGGCAGCCAGACTGGAGAAGAGACAGAGCGCCGACGAGCTGCTCACCGTCCGCCAGCGGAGGCAGCAGCTCAACGACAGGTGACTGGCCTGGCTGAGCCCCGCGGGGTTGGTTTTTTTCCTTCTCTGTTTTACCCTAAACGCTGCCTCATCAGGTGGAGCAAATTCCACGGAGATCTGAGCAACTACAAGAAGAAGCTGGAGGGGGCGCTGGTCGTCCATGCCCTCATCAGAGAGCTGGAGGAGGTCAGGGACAGAGCCAACGAGAAGGTGGGTCTCCCGTTTGCGTCCTCGGTGTTGTAACGGCGTGGTGCTGATGTTCACTGTGTTCCCTCCTCTGTGGCTGCAGATGCTGCTGCTGCAGGGTCATGACTGCGGCTTTGACGTGGAGAGCGTGGAAAACCTGATCAGACGCCACGAAGAGACTGAGAGAGAAGCCGGGGTCATTCAGGAGAGGGCAAAGGTGAGCCGAAGGCCTGTTAAACATCCCCAGGAGATCCATTGTTTAGATGAGACCCCACCAAGAAGACAGTGTACGTTACCTGCTGGTGGAACAAAACAAAATGAGCTCCTATGTGAAGTTACTAATAATGCTGATTGCATTGTTTTGTATAATCAAGTCCTAAATAAAATCCCACCTCAGGGCTTCCTCCAGGATGTTTTGAAACGGTGGAGGTGGGTGGGCCTGGTGGGGGAGACGACAACAACAAAATGGTTTTTGTAATGTGAAATTATGACTATTCAAACTGAATATTTTTAGAAAAACCATTTATTCACTACACGTATTCACTGCACAGCTGTAGAGCTGTATACAACTGTAACAAATCTCTAACACAACTATATGCACAACTGTAATCACAACTATACTGTGGCCTCATCTAATGGCACAGTTTGCCGCCAGGCTAGGAGCCGATGGGGTTGGTTTTTCAAAATAGTTATTTGCAGCGCAGTGTCATGTTTCATGATATTTAAATTCATTTCAACTCTGATTATGGTAAGTATATGTGTATCTATATCCAATATACTTTACATTGTTTTAACATTTAAAAAACTTCATTCTGAAAGTGTGGTGGATTTTATTTTGCCGTGGCCGGGGCGCCACCATTAATTACATGTAGCGGAAACCGTGCATCTAGGATTTACTCGATCTGTTGCAGAGAAAATCATAAAAAATGACCTGATTCATGACATCCCCCCAAAAGGTTACTAGCTGAAATAGGGATTTGAATTTGTTCATTTTAATATTCCAGCAATAAAAAGCTGTTGTTGAATGATGTTTACCATGCACATTAGTTGGAAACTAACTCAACTGGTCCATCAAGGCTCTGGAGAAAGAGATCTCTGCTCACCTGAGGGCTCGATCGGTGATGAGCGATTCGCTGAGAAACAAGCAGAAGGAAATCCAGATGGCTCTGAAGACTCTGGACAAGGAGGTCAACCTCCGGTGAGACTGATTATGATTCAGCTCAGTTATGTTTAAATGATTTTCCCATTGTCATATAACAGTTTGGCAACATTGTTAAAGGAGGTTTAATCAGTAAGGCCAAACAGAACTCATCAGAGAGTGTTGCAGTTGTTGGCCGGTGTGATGGGACGCTTTGAGCAGGTGCAAGGACTCATGGGAAACTGTGTTTGTGCCAGGAAGGAGAAGCTGCAGGAGGCTCACCAGCTGCAGCTGTTCAAAGCCAACCAGCGCCTCCTGATGGAGTGGAGTGTCAAACAGAGCGGCGAGATGGCAGAGAAGGGGCTCCCCAAGACCAGAGCTGAGGCTGAGCGGCTCATCGAGGAGCATCGGGACTGGAAGGCGAGGATCAGTACCAGCTTGATGTGCATCCAGAGTAACTCTAGCTGCACTTCAAAAGAGCGTAATGAATTCTGCTGTTTGTGTGTTTCCAGACGGAGATCGACGCCCGCGCTGAGCGCATCAACACCGTCCGGGACTTCGGCCTGAGCCTTGTGCGGTCCGGTCACAGCTCGAAGGCAGATATCCAAAAAGCTCTGAACCAGATGGAAGATGCCAAAGCAGGTCTGGACCGAGCCTGGCTGAACCGCAGCACCACACTGGAGCAGGCACACACCCTGCAGGTAAACCTCACACATGCACTCGAAACGTGAAATCACTCAGATTTAAGAGTGATGCGAAACGTGTGTGCGTGTGTGTGTGTGAAAAGGTTGCTGAGGATCATCACAGGCTGCCTGTGGGTGTGTGTGATGGATTGTTGCTGGGATCATATTAGGCTGTTGTTGAGTGTGTGGGTGTGTGATGTGCGATCATGAAAAACAGCTGCAGGTCACATCAGCCTGGTGTCTTCATGTGTTGCAGGTCTTCCTGGCCTCCGTAGAGCAGTGTGAGAGTTGGTTCAGCAACAAGGAAGCCTTCCTGGCCAATCAGGATCTCGGGGTAATGGTTATTTAACATGGGAATTAACCGCACGGGGTGAATTTTGCTGGGTCATCATTTCTGTGCGTGTCTGTGCAGAGCTCGGTGGCTGAGGTGGAGACTTTGCGGAGGAAGCACACCCAGTTTCAAGAGGCTCTGGAGGCTCAGATGGACCAGGTGGACCAGGTGGAGAAGCTGGCCCAGAAGATGGTACAGCAGAAGCACTACGACGGTGAGAATATCAGATCCAAGAGCAAAGCGCTCGCTGCCAGGTAACATTGCCGACGCTGAGAGTGAAACACTCCACTAAACAGCCAAAGTTAGATCTTTTACATGTTATGTGTGTGTGTGTGTGTGTGTGTATTTGTAGGCGGAGCCAACTGCAGCAGCAGAGCAGCGCTCGCCACATAGCTCTTGAGCGGTCACTGCAGCTGCAGCAGTTCCTATCCAGCAGCTACCAGGTACTGCTGTGTTCTCGGTTTGTTCTTTGATGCTGTCCTTCGCTTAAAAGTCTCCGAAAAATAAACGCATGGCAGAGATGGTGGTTCTGAAGAAGCAGTGTGCGGCTGTTCTGATTGGCTGATTAGTTATGTCACTCCAGATGCAGCAAGGTTAAACAGATTAATTGCAGCTGAGTGACCAGACAGATTCCAGATAATCAAGTAAAAATATGTCTGAGCTCAAAGTTGTCTCAATGTCTTGGCTGACTATCTGTTTTTCTGTGTGTGTGTGTGTGTGTGTGTGTGTGTGTGTGCGCGCGCGCGCACGGGTTGTCTGGGGGAGGTGCCTTTTTTAAACAATGAAACAGCTAAAACTGTAAATCTGGAATGAATGAAAACGGAGGCACAGCACTGAAGTCACTTCTAACTAACTATTTTTCTTCTGTTTTGCACTTTCTCTTCTTTAAAACCCATGTAGTAAGTTTGTGTGTGTGTTTTCCAGGTGTGTGTGTGGCTGAACGAGCGTAATGCCGTGGCCTTGGATGAGAGCTGGAGGGATCCAATCAACCTGCAGGCCAAACTGCTGAAGCATCAGAGTTTTGAGGCTGAGATCTTTGCCAACCGCTATAGAGTGGACACGCTCACCAAGGTGCGCTTGCTCAGGGATCTTTGCGAGGAGGTGGGGACAGTGAGTTTGCATCTCACGCCTGATGTCTTTCCTCAGGAAGGAGAGAAGCTGTTGTCTGAGAGTGGCCCCGCTGAGGAGAAGGTTCCACCTCGACTCAGAGAGCTGATGGAGAGCTGGGACGCTCTGATCCACAACTGTAAGGAGAAGAAAACCAGGCTGCAGGAGGCCTATCAGGTGACTTTATCTTAGTAACCACTTCAGTCACTAAAGCTCTGTTCTTGCTGACCCAAAAAACATAAAGTGTGGTGTCCAATCAGTATTCACTGCCAGGTCACATGACTCTACAGGACTCAAGAATTTATCTTCTTCATCCTGGACTGGTCGTGACATCGGGTTCGACATGCTGCTACTTAGCTTAATGTTCGCCTCCCTGGGTAACTTAGGTAGCTTAGCGTTAGCCTCAGCTACTTATATGCGAATCTTTGCCATCTCAGCCACAAATTCCACCAGTCCTGGTTCAACTGGCGTCAGGACATGGTTCAGTCTGCTTAGTTTGTGGAGTTTGACAGTGACACTGAGGTGCAAAATATAAAAAGCAACGTTAACCAGCATCTCACTGGCTTTCACACTGCCCTTTACTGGTTACTACCATGTTTCACCAGTGTGATGACATGAGATGCCGTTTGCAGAATATTTTTGTATAAGCTAAGAAAATAAACATTTTGGAAGTCAGCTAAATAACTGCATTTGAACGTGTTCCTCAGGCACTGCAGTTCCAGCGTTCATTGGATGAGATGGAGCAGAGGGTGGGGTCAGTGGAGCGGGAGCTGGCCAATGAGGACTGTGGTAGCGACTTACCGTCTGTCAGCAGGCTGCTGAAGACGCTGCAGGGCCTGGAGGAGGAGGTGGACGGACTTTACAACAGACTTCAGGTACATGCCCTCGGAGTCAGAAGTTTGGGCGTTAATTTAGTTTGGTCGTCAGGTCTGCTGATTGGACGAGACCTGGCATCAGCAGAAATTACTGACACTCTTTGATAGTTTATTACTGATGACAATGATTCATGTCAGTATGCTGCTTTGGATAAATGTATAGTATAATGCATATGTTTTAATTCAATCACCAGGATCTAGTGGAGAAGGGAAAGAGCTTCCACTCTGAGGGAAATTTCCTGGCTGAGGAGATCCAGACAAGAGTATCACACACCATCAACAGGTCTGGTATCTGTTATCATTAGAGACTGGCTTTTATGATCCAGCATTGCCTGTCTGATAATCATCAGTAAATTCTGCTGTAATAGTTATATACAGTAGAATTATATATATATTTTTTGCAAATTGTCTTAATTTTTGCCAATTCTTAAATAAATTTTGGCTACTTTTTCCTGGCAAAATTCACTTGTTTTTTTTTAACGAAAGCATGGGGAAAAAATTCCTGACCTGTAAATTAGCAAAAATTATAGTTGTCATTATTAAATATATATATATATATATATATATATATATATATATATATATATATATATATATATATATATATATATATATATATATAT
>CAAKHG010030689.1:0-16980 GCA_901007715.1 Dactylopterus volitans | reverse complement strand
AGTAAATTCTGCTGTAATAGTTATATACAGTAGAATTATATATATATTTTTTGCAAATTGTCTTAATTTTTGCCAATTCTTAAATAAATTTTGGCTACTTTTTCCTGGCAAAATTCACTAGTTTTTATATATATATATATATATATATATATATATATATATATATATATATATATATAGTTTCAATCCATACGATTTCAGTCCTGGTTGATGAAACGACACGTTTAGTCACCGGTGATAACAACAAGTGCAGTTAAATTCTGCATTTTAATAAAGAAGTCGGGCAATAATTGTCTTTCTGTCTTTCTGGGATCTGACTGCTGCATAGCCATGAGTCTGCTAACAGCACAGCTCTATAAAAGCAGATGTAACCTCACACAGCTCAATATGGCTGCTCACTCTTGTTCTATTACTCCTTGCAGTATTTCCAACCAGTCGGCTGTCTAAATTGCAGAAGTAAATCATAGCTATTTTGCGTTCTTGATGTGTTTCTGATGAATAATCGCATGATTGAGGTCACAAACTACATCTCCTGTGACATTCAAAATACAGGTCAGCTTGTGTTTTATTTTGAAACTGCTAGCTGTGTAAAGCTGTGTATTTAATTATTTGCATGTAAATGCTGTGATAGAAATTGTCTGTGTTCCCCTGTAAAAGCTGATGTGTGTTGTGTTTTCTACCTTTCCAGGTACAACAGTCTGTCGCGGCCCATGCAGAGTCGCAGGGAGACCCTGGAGGCCTGGCAGGTCCTGTTCCAGTTCTCCAGGGACCTTGAGGAGGAGATGGCCTGGCTGGGCGACAGGCTGCCAGCCGTTACAGCCGCAGACTTGGGCGGCTCTCTGAGCAGCACCCAGCAGCTGCTCCATAAACACCAGGTACGACTGTCGGCCCCACGGAGACGCCACACGCTGGATGACTCTTAATGTCACATTTCAGTCTGATGCTTTAACAGTGCACAGTTAACCACATCACAAAGCTGCACACACTCTGGCTGCCCACCTCCACTCAGTCTGTAGTGGTGCTGCCTTATGAGCAACTCCTGAAGGTGTTCATGGTGGAACGCGTCTGTACAAATGTAAGATTCCGATGCCAACAGTTTAAAAGTTTCATTGTGTTTTTTTTTGTCCAATATATGTTTTAGACAAGGAAACTTATGAATTTGATCATAAAGTGATTTATGTTTGTATTTGTTGGGAGCTGATCAGGCAGCATTTTTCTGTCTGAAAGCCATCCGAGTAAGAGGAAAACCAGAGGTGTTAGGCGTTAGGAAAACCGTAGGTCAAGTGTGGAAGGTTTGAGCATCAGTGAAGAGGCACCACACGGGTACATTTGTAAATAAGCAAACTTTCCAATCTTAGATGCCTTCATGCTCACCTCAAGTATGTGTCTTTGAGGCCGTGACAGTGGAGTATCCCTGAGGCAAGATGGCCGACAGCAAAACGACAGGCAACTGGGAGTGTCCCCTGATTGGCTAGGACCCGATACAGCAGTTCACCTTATTGGCTGTTAATGTTAATCAAAATGACTGGCATTATTATTAGAGTTGAGCCATTTCAGTTATTTATTCTTTTAACTCTTATGAGCCTGCGGTATTCAAGACCGACCTGAAAACTGCCAGGTATTCAGTCTTGAATGTAACAAACAGCCTTTATGTTGTGTTCAAGCGTTGCCAACACGCACGCGTGCACGCACACACACATGTAAGCATGCCAGCGAATGTAGACACACTCAATTGTAACTGTCGTTTCTGGTTCTCTGTCTGGCCAGGTGGGCACTGACGAGAGCCAGACTGTGCGTGTCTTTGTTCACGTTTTAGACATAAAGATTTGTGTTTGTTCCAGGTGTTGGTGCAGGAGATTTTGAGCCGCGTGCCATTGGTCAAAGCAGTTCAGGAGGCGGGGCAAAGCCTGGTGAGGAAACACCTCCAAGCACTTTTGCTGAAAAGTGATTGTTATATGGTTTTAGGCCTGTTTAACCAGGCGACGTGTTTGTCATCTCTTTGTAATTCCATTATTAATCCTCTCAGGTCAGAGGTCGTCACTTTGCCTCTCATGACATCCGGGAGCGTCTGGAGGAGCTGAAGAGTCTCCACGAGGAGCTGACAACGGAGGTGGAGAGGAAAGGAAAGCTCCTGCAGGAGGCGCTAAGCATCCACACCTTCCTCACAGAGGTAACCATGGCATTCACTGAAACACCTAATCCAAGCAGGAGAGGTCTGGTCCTCGAGGGGAAATAAAACCATGACACGTAAATCCAACAAAGCTGGGGGTTGCCACTTCCTGATTCCAGCTTCCTCTATGATGCACACGCATCATTTCACAAAAATAAGGCAACCAGATGGATGCGAAGTAGATGAGGAGAATCAGGACATAAGTCTTGGTGTTTCGGATATTTTGTGCTTTGAAGGTATCAGAGCTGGAGCTGTGGTTGGCCGAGCAGCAGGCGGCATTGGAGTCCTGCGACTGCGGCCGAAGCGAGGAGGTGACCGAGGCTCTGCTGAGGAGGCTGGACGTTGTGGATGTGGAGCTGGAGAACCAGAGGATGACAGCGGAGAGACTGCAGGAACGCGGAGCGTCGCTGGAGCACCTCAGACATCCCAACAGGTGAAGACCATGGGGGACTGTTGCAGAGCCTGTTATGAAACAAGTTTTTATCGGTCGCTACTGGCCTGTATTCCTATGCCGGGGCATAGTGAGGCGGTGCAGCCTAGTTCTGTTGGAGATCACCTGTTTAACTGGGAGTTACCAGAGCTTTAAAAATGAGTGTCCCAGACCAATTTAAAGCCTGTAGTGCCTGTACTGTAGGAATGTTCTTTGCCCACGGGAGCCATAAATGGCGGCTAGTTGTAGAGTCTATTATATCAGCTTAACTTCTGTGCCACTGTCGAACTCCATTTATTTTCTTCATACTTTTAATGAGTTTGCTTTTCTAAAACTTGGTTTTCTGTTGCAGTGATCAGTCTGTGGTGATAATATCAGTGCAGAAGTTAACTGTGTATATTTCAATTTTTTCCTCCCGTATATTACACCTCTAAACCAGAAAACTTTCTGAGTCCAAACAACTTGTCTTCCATGTTTCAAAACCTCAGCGTTGCATTGCGTTAATTTGGGTTGTTACTGTCAAAAACGAGTTACGCTGGCGTCACACCGTTCCTGTCTTGCCCTCAGCCACCTGGTTAGTCAGTCTCTCCCAGCTCTGATTGAACACTTTGAGACGCTGCGGCGACTCTCCGGCTCACGTCGTGCCGCCCTGGAAGACCAGCTGCGGCTCTACGTGTTTGACAGAGAGGCAGAAGAGCTACAGACATGGCTGACCTCCAAGCAGATGGCAGCAGAGTCCAAGGACTGCGGACAGGACCTGGAGGACGTGGAGGTGAGCAGGTCATGCCACGGCAGACATGTTGCCCTGTCGAAGCTTCCCCACTTAACAACACTGATGACAGTTGATGTTTGACAGACCCTTGAAGACTTACTTGAGAGTCATGACTTTTAAACTTCCATATTCTCTTTCGTCCATCTGCAGGTTCTTCAGAAGAAGCTGGAGGTTCTGGTATCGGAGGTGTCCGGTCTGGGTCGCAGCCGTCTGACGTCGGTGCAGCAGCTCGGCCGCGGGCTGCAGCAGGACAGCCAGGCTCGCAAGAGAGATGACGCTCTCAGCAAGTTATGGGACAACCTCAACAGCACCATCAGGGCCAGAGAGGAGGTACCATGTGGTGAATGTTCTACAAAGCAGGCCCAGATATGAGAGGACAGAGGTGGTGACTTCCGTCCTGTGTCCTCCAGAACTTGCTGTCGGCGAGGGAGATCCACCAGTTTCATCATGATGTGGATGAGCTGAAGGGCTGGATGGCCGAGAAGGAGGCTGTTCTGGACTCGGAAGACCAGGACCGGGACCTGCAGTCCATCCAGACTCTGCTGCAGCAACACCAGGCCCTGGAGGTGAGAAACCCCTCTGTTCTGCCTTTATTTTGCTCTCATCTTTGATTAGATGTACTTTTTATTTAGTTATGTGCTTATGTTCTCTACAGACTTCGTGTTTAAGTCATTGAGATACTGTATATACAAATTAGACACCATGACAGCTCCTCTAAAGTGAGGTCAAAGCATCTTCACCCCCCTGGTGGCTATAGGTGATAAACCCCGCCTCCTCCATGTTATAGGTGGGACGTGGGTCTCCGCCCAAATCAGTCACCAGTCATAAGTCTACCATTGAAAACAAGTTTTTACAGTTTATAATGGGCAGTAAGAGTTATAGAAAGGTAGTGTCCTCCTTACTTTCTTATGTACATTTCTTAAGCAGATGTCTGTAAACGCCTCCGGGACTCAATAACCTGTTCCCCAGCCAGTCTCCAGGGGGCCACAGAGATCTTTTGGCTTCCTTTTATTAGCTGTCTATTTATATGTCTGTGCTTCCATCCAAGCTGGATCAGCTGTTTCAACCTGTAGCCTTTGGTCTTGTGTGCTGTCAGAGGGACTTGGCGCTGATCTCTGAGGAGGTGACCAAGAGAAGAGCAGAGAGCCGAGTTCTGAGCAGACGGCATCCTCAGGCTGCCGTGACCCAGAGGCTGGACGAGGTGGAGGCCTGCTGGACCGCCGTCCAAGACAAGGCCTCCCGGCGCAGAGCCAGACTGGGTCAGGCAGGGGACGTGCAGAAGTACTTTTCCCACTGGACTGAGCTCATGTAGGTTCATCTCAGAGATTCCAGCACTACTCACCAGAACATGTCACATTTTCAGGATTTAGAGAACGTCTGGAGGATATTTCTCACAGTTTGTATGAATTGATAATTATCTGGTAGTCGAAGGACACTGACATCACAAAGCATGTATTTGGCCATAAGTCATATGCTGATGACAAAATTTTAGACAAATGTATAAAAGAATGAAATGATGACATTTTTCCACATTTAGTACAAAGACAACTCCCAGTTTTCCTTTTTAGGATATTTAGGTTGATGAAGTACTTCATCTTACTAGCATGTTCTCTCCACACTCATGACAGATGTTCTCCAGCTCCTCCTCCTCCTCCTCCTTTTGATCCTCCTTGTCTTCCTCCTCCTTCTGCTGTACCTCCTGATCCTGCTACTCCTCCTGCCCCCAATTGTATTTCCTGGAAGTTTGCTTGAAGTTTTTAATCTTCCAATTTTCTTTAAATTGTGTGTGAATGTTGTAAATATTTGGTTCTATCTGACACAGCGTTGATTGGCTTGATTGATAGTGCTCTCTGTGTGTCAGGGCGTGGCTGCGGGAGATGGCATCCCTGGTGAGGGGGGAAGTGTCGGGCGGGGAGCCGACCGACCTGGAGCAGCTCATTAAAAAGCATGACGAGTACCGAATCCAGATTGACAGGCAGCTCAGCAAATCACAGGCTGTGAAAGAAGAGGGGAGGCGCCTTCTTGACCAAGGAAGTTTCATGTCTCAAGAGGTAAGATGGGTTGTCACAATGCTCAACTTCACCTATCTCCTGATCACCTGACCTCGCCGCGCTTGTCCTCTTCCCAGGTGGAGGAGCGCGTCCTTGAGCTGGAGGAGCTGGAGCTGCGAGTTGAGAAGGTTTGGGAGGAAACCAGGCTGCTGTACAAGGAGGAACTGGAGATCGTGCTGCTGCAAAGGGAGCTGGAGCAGGCAGAGCGCTGGCTCAGCACCTACGAGACCGCGCTGAGGGCCGAAGACTACGGCGTGAGTCTGGACCCCATCACATCACCACTTTATCCCATAGACACACGTAAACTGTACAGCATTACAGCTCTTCAGAATCAAGGTCAAACGTCTCCATCTCCCTTAAACCCCACCTCCTCCATGTTAGTGAATGGAACTTGCACCAAACTAATACATCAAACTTCATACAATTTTTTTTTTCATAGGTTTCTGTCACTTTTCTGTCATTTCTCACATTTGTTCATTTTTCTAATGTGTTTGGCTGACAAAGGGAGCCTGGCTTCATGATTGACAGCACTTCTGAGTGAAATTAAGCTTAAAAATTAGCTGAATTTTTGAGTAATTTCCCCCTTGAGATCAATAAAGTGTTCTGATCTGCAAGCTCAATCTGCAGTTTGAAGCTGCGTCCATGTTTGCGTGTCCACACGCCTGCTGTCATGTTCACTTCAGGCTGCTGTGAACCTTCCCTGACATTACTCACTATAAGAATAAAGCCTCTTTAAATCATGAAAAAATTGGGACTTTTATTATGAAGAGTTGACTTGACATTAAAACATGGATTTTCACCGTTTACCTTTAGACATCGTGCACTAAAGATATGCCGCCACCACAAAAGTTGAATATATTTTTTATTTGTACACAAAAATCTTTGGAGACATAGTTCACTTCATTGAAGAATACTATTAAAAACCAGCAGGTGAAAAGTAAGGAAGTTGTTTTCAGCTGGAGTTCCTCCACCTCGCTCCCCGCTGCGCAGGAGGTGCAACCATCTACCAGATGTTATCTGAATGTGCCACTATTTTTGGGATAAACCATTTCCAGCTGATGACCCGCTTTGCTCTTCTGTTTCTCTCAGGAATCTCTGTCTGATGTGATGGAGCTCCTGAAGAGGCAGGAGGACTTGGAGGCCATGATCCAGGCCCAGAGCGACCGCTTTGTCGCTCTGCAGAAGAAGAGAACGCAGGTTTGGTGGTTTACTGTGGAGACTGTATGCAGCTTTATTTTAAAAAGGTCTGTAACCTTTTAAATGTTATGTCATCTTATCATTGCAGAGAGAGATGAGATTGGGTGTCCATGGAAACGAGGAAAAGGACCTGGAGGACAGAAGGCCTCCAGCCAGAGTTTCATCCCTTCGCAAGCAGCCTGATCTGAAACCCCCACGTATGTCTTCCTCCAAAGGCGTCATTCGCCGTCTCAGCAGCGGCAGACAGACAGACAGAGCAAACAGTGATCGCACGCCGGCTAGTCTCCACTACAGTCGCACGCCAGCCAGTCTCCACGGTGATCACACGCCAGCCAGTCTCCACGCCCCTGCCAGTCCTCCTGCCAGTCCGTCCCTCCACGCTGAGCCACTTTTAAGAGGCTCCGGTGGTGGTGGCAGCAGGGCTCAGACATGGGAGAGGGAAGCACCGGCCGCTGGCGCTCTGGCTAACCCCGCCTCCAGCCCCGCCTCCAGCCCTACTATGAAGACATGGGCAAGCGGAAGCAGACGCTCAAACTTGAGCACTGACCTTGACACCGTCATTCCAAAACCTCTCCCGTCCCCGCGAACCCCCGTCTCTGCCTCACCTAAAGAAGCTCCGGAGGGAGACGCTCGTCCCAAAATCAAACCACCTCTGGCTCCAAAGCCCAGAGTCTTCTCCACAGGAGGGGTACTGGGACGCCACTTTGAGACCCCTCCCCACGAGGTGAAGCCCACTGCCTCGCCACCACTCGTCAGACAGCTCATTGCTCCCTCTGAACCACCTCCTCCACCACTCCCAGAGAGACTCACCCAGACTGGATCAGCATCAACGAGCCCCTCGGACCCGCCCATCAGCGATCAGCTCGATGTTCCCGATTCTCCAGCCCTGCCGACCACTGACCAGGTCGCAGCCCCCGACACCATCACTGCTGAAGCCACCACAAAAGACACTGAATCACATGACCTTCGACCTTCGGGAGGAGAGCTGCCTCCATCGTCTCCACGACAGCAGAAGCACTTAGATCCTCCAGCAGAAGAGTCCAGTCTCCCCAACACCACACCTGAGGTCAGAGTACAGTTTGATATCTTTGGTTTTTTTAATTAATTTTCATGGTGATCTGTTGTTGAATATGATTGGAGGCTACCATCTCTCATGTCTGATAGGTCAGGATGGAGGGAACTCTGGAGATCAAACTGAAACAAGGAGGAAACAAGGTAAGAAACCTAAAAAAACAAACACTTTTAAAGGAAGTCATGCTGAAAAAACCCCTGCTAAGATTACTCTATACAGTTTCTACTGGGATTGATAAAGTATTTGATTCTGATTAATAAACACCACTGGGAAATAAATTTGTTGAAACAACTATAAAACATGTCCAATTTAGATTAAAAATAAAAAAAAGATTAATAAAAAATAAAAAAAGTTAAAAGCAGGCGTTTGTGAAATCTAACCACAGTTTTATTTTAATAGCTGCTTTAAATGAAATCTTAGTCATAGTTGACTATGTTTTTCAAGGTTTGTGGATTTTAGCTGATGTTTGTAGATCCTTTGTGATGTTTCTGTGTGTGTTTAACTGTTTCTGTGAAGGATGATGGTGCTACATCCATGACTTCACTCAACCTTGTTTAAGAGCCTTCCTGTGTCATCAGACTTGAACAGAAAAACCAGGTGTGATGTGAGCAAGATGAACTTGTAAGACACCTTTTTCTGCCAATTTTTGGCTAAATTTCACAAAAATATCCAGTGGGTTGATGCAGCAAGATGAGGTGACTTCATATCCAAAAAGTCGACTTCACTGTGACGTCATTGTTTTTCTGGCCACTATTTGCAGTGACATGCAACCATGAATCAGGAACTTGTAGTGGCTTTTTCAAAATATGGTGTCTTTAAACCAAAAATTAATAAACCCCTTTGTTTCTGAATTGTCTCCAGTTACTACAGGTGTCAAAATAAATCAAAAAACGTCAAAGAATAGAAGCGTGATGGATGCAGATGAGGGTGAAAGTGGTTGATCAGTAATTTAATGAGGATGAGAATCATGGGAATCAGTCATTTAGCAGACCTCAACTGGACACGTTGAGGCTATCAAGTGTTCATTCTCAGGCACGGCTGTAACCATCTTGTAATTTCAGTTGTGGCTGACGATTCAGTCGTGCTTGTCTGGAATAGAATATCATAATGTAGAAAACAGATGATATTTCTGTTTCATCCGCGATAGTGGATTGGTATCTGCAATACAACCTTGCGTGATACTGTAAATATAGTGGGAAGTGGGAACTTTTATTATTAAGTCACAGGAAGTGACTCTTTTGGGGACACTTGTTCATCACTGACTTGTTCATCACTGTAGCAGAGTTCCACACACTTATAGTATCCAAGGGGAGGAGCAATGCAATTGGGCTGTTCTGGAGGCTTGTTGTCGCTCGTCACCCGACTCAGACATTTTGTTGCTCTGGTTGGTTTGGACCAACTCAGTCATGCTGAGATTGGGCAGAGACCGGCGCCGTTCAGCATCATCAAACGTAGCTTGAAGTGATGTGACATTTACCTCCACCATGTCCGCTGTGTCATTGGTTAAACCTGCTCTGACCGTTTTCCATTGTCACTGTGTGTGATTGGCTGCAGGGCCTGGAGCACTGGGAGGAGGTGTTCGCTGTTCTGGGTGGGGAGATGCTCAGCCTGTTCAAAGACAGAGCGGCGGCTGCACAGGTCTGAAACACCAGCACATGACCAAACAAACAAGGAACCAAAGGTCACATTTAGTTTAATGTCTTATGGGCTGGAAAAAGACATACATCATCATGAGTTTTGGTGTGTTTCCACAGAAGACCTCTAGGTGGCCTCCTATCAGCATGGCTGGAGCTGCTTGCAGGGAGAATGTTTACTACAAGAGGAAGGAGAACACATTCAAAGTGATGTAAGACGCTGCAGGTTTAACACAGACCAATGTCACAAACACTCTGTTTGCACTCTGACGACCTTTTTTTTTCCCAGAGTGGCGGACGGCAGCCAGTACGTGTTCGCGGCGCCCAGCAGGGAGCTGCTGCTGCTGTGGGTGAAGAAGCTGCAGAACTACAACCAATCTGCCAGCAGCGACTCGGACGACTCGGGGTGAGAACACACACCCACACACTGACCCATTCAGACCCGCATGCCTTTAAATGAACCTAATATCGATTGATCATGGCGGTGTCACGTCTGGATCAACACTGAGGCCTGATGTTTTCCACTGTCCATTTCATTCTTGTCAAAGGTCACAAGAACTCAAAAAGCACATTTTTTTTGCTGTAATCTCAGTTTTTATGTGATTTTGACAAACGTCCACACAGATGTCTGAAAGGATAAAATCCTGCTATCTTGAAATTTTGTATCAAAAAGGTCAAAGCTCAACAGTTCCTAGATTGGTTAATTCCCATGAGTAAATGTTCAAGGACGAACTGATTGGAGTTTGGTGGTCAAAAGACACCGGAGCTGAGGAATAATACTGAAAGGAATAAAAACATTAAAAACAACACATGCAAAATAAAATAATGTTAATATAAAAGCATAACATAAGATAACCTTAAAAACAGCAGAAGCAGCATAAAAAATTAATAGACAAGTAAATAAATAGATAATGAAGCCTTTAAGAGGTAATTCAGACACAGTATTAATAACAGAGCAGCATAAATGAGAATACTAGACGTTTAAAAATGGACTCAGATAAAAGCTAAACTAAAAAGCTGAGTCTTGAGCCTGCCCTTAAACAGACTCAATGATCCTGGGCCATAATAATAAAATGAGGCTTCACCATAGGTTGTGGTTTTAACTCTGGGAACAGATAAAAGGCCCGTACCGGAGGACCTCAGGGTTCGTGAGGGCCGATACGGTAGAAGCAGGTTAGACGGATAAGAAGGTCCGAGGCTGTTAAGACTCTTAAAAACTAATAAAAGAATCTTGACAATGCACACAAAAATGCCTAGTATGATGAAAATATTAAGAAAGGTCAGAGGTCACCGTTTCTTTAGAGTTGGGTCAAGGATGAACTGGATAGTTTTTTGGTCAGGGGTCAAAGGTCCCTGTGACATCATGAAGCATGTATTTGATCACAAGTCTGATGGGGACAACATTTTAGAGAGATGTCTAATAGGATGAAATGATGACATTTTTTGAACTCTTAATACATTTAATACAATTCATTCAAAGTGTTCACTACATACGTTGTCAACAGACGTGGATGTTAAACTCGACTTAATTGGCTGATGGAGGAAAACAAATGGCGGAGGAGCTAGAGTGGGAGATTAAAGGCTAGAGAGGCTTTTCCACAAAAAGGGTCATCAGTGACCAAAGTGACTAATAAAGCATAATTATACCATCGAACATCAGCTTGGACCCCTCAGCGTTTCGGCCTGCTAGCAATATTTATTATGCTGATGCTTGGACTTCCACCTCGATATTCCCCAGCAGCCCCCAATCCGAAAAGAACAGAGCAGTTTATGTAAAAGCCGCAGCCTGAGGAGGTTCTTCCCTCCAAACAGCAGAAGCTGGTTTGACTTTTACCTTGACCTGCTCACACTGAGTGCCGTGGAGCCACCAGGGTTTTCTCCTGCAGGTCGGAGGCCGAGGAAATGAGACTCTGAACCAGCAGGACCTTTTCTTTCATAACAAGGTGAATTATATTCGGCAGGAGTGCCACAGTGGAAGGAGGCATGGTGGCATCAAACGGAGCAACACTTCCATTTCCAGCCTTCATGTCACCGTCTGCTGCATCGAGATGAAATACTCAGCACCGCAGAGCACTAATGCACCAGTCGTGTTGGAGAAATGTGTTTGACAAGGGAGCCAAAATAAAATGTAGCTATTGTGGTTTTCTGTAAAATGGAGGCATTGTGGTTTTGGCAGGGGTTAGCGTCAAGCCGCGTAAAACAGTACTGGAGCAGTCACTGACCTCATGGTGATTTTTGACCGTAGACGGTATATTATTGGGATGACGCTCCACTCCACTTCCTCCTGCTGTGCAAGAAGCCAAAATATCCCCGATAGCAGATGCCGCCATCTTGCGCAGGTGATTCAGGTCATTCAGCCCCAAAACCTGCACAGTAGTCATTAGGAAATGGAGTTGAGCTGTTGCAGGCGCACCAACCTCAATCACAGCGACAGTTCTAGAGAGCTCGTGTTACATGTGCTCTCCACGGTTCCAAAACAAAGGACTCTAAATGCCTGCACCACTTCATGTATTTCAATCAGAGCAGCTGCCCATCATGAAGCCACGCCCCCTTTTAAAAGAACAACCATCTAACTAAAAAAGACTTTAAATGATCAAAACCGTTTTTCAGAAAATTATTTGAAGAGAACTCTGATATTTTAGTGTGGCAAAAGTCCCACCCACTAACACAGAGGAGGCGTGATGTGTCAGATATACTGCGGCCAGCCACTAGGGGGAGATGGAGGTCATTAGGCTTCACTTTTGGAGCGTTCTCCTGGTAAAATCATCCAATAGCTGGCATTGTTGTTGGAGTCAAAACGCGGTTGTTACAATCAGTGCACAAAATGAGCAGAGGCCTGTTGTTGTTCAGGCGAGCGTCATCGGTCAACCTGAGCCTGGAGAAGCTGGCCGAAGCCGACGAACCGCTGTCAGCGCAGCGGCCCGGCCGGCGAGCTGAGAGCCTGGAGAAGCAGTCATCCACGGAGAGCCAGCCGCCACCCAAACCCCCCCACACCTACTACAACAGACACCGCTACCCAGAGGGCGGTGAGGCCACGAGCCCAGGTCAGAGGTCACGGCACACTAATTCTGATATTAATCAAAAAGATATAGACCTTTAGGCTGGTGAAACACTGACAAGTTCGATTTTTGATAGTGGTAATGGCATCATCAATATGAATGATGGACTTGTTACGACTTTTCAAGCTTTAGCTCCCAAAGCTGCTGTAAGTGTCATCAGTTGAAAGCAGACTTTGTCAGGCTCAGCTGTTCTTAGCTGAATGCTAACTTATTCTAGCACACGTTAGCACTAGTGCCAATATTGCCATGTGCTAGCATGCTAATCTTAGCATATTTGACTGTTAAGGCCCTTTACTGCTCAACGTTAAATACTTATGTGGGCAGAGCCTTCTGTCCATCCTCTGTGTATATTATGTGCGGAATCGGACACCTTTTCAGAGAACCTGCAGATGCTTACCCAAACGCAGCAAATGGAGCAGCACCACTGGAAATGGTGGGGGCAGCGTTGTGCACTACAAGCTCACGTGCGATTGGTGAAAACAACAAAGAAGACGACATATGGTGGAGCTTTTTGAGGAGAGGTTGTGTGAATGTGAACAGAATCATCAGAATTTTAAACACACTAGCTGTGTTGGAAATGCCCCCCATCACGGATGTAGTGCGCTATACAGGCTAGACGCCATTTTGTAGTGTTCGAATTCTCCGCGGCTGATTTCATTCACTATATAGTTGAGGACAAAATACCCACAATGCACCGCAAAAATGAGTGAACAAGCGATGTACGCTACTTTGTGCTCCCGTATCCCACAATGCAACGCTGTCGTGTTGTCCACTACATCGTGTATATGATGTAGTACACGATGTGGATAGGGAGTGAGTGAGTGGGTGATTTCGGACACAGCTACTGTGCTACCTGGCCAGCAGAGGGACAGGAGAACTGAAGAAGAGTCGGGAGGAGCTTGCACTGCCCTCTAGTGGACGTATTGCTTAACAACCATGCCAACGCAAAGCTGGTGTGAGTGTGGGCAGTGTCGTTCGACTACATTTGAAACGGTGGAGCCTGGTTATGTGGGTAACGGAAGCCCGTTAACATACACAAGCAGTGTGCACACATCCGAATGTTTCACGATCTCAAAGACATCGTCATCGGAGGGGCTAAACATTTTACTTTTTAGGGAAAATATGAATAATGTCTACAAAACTAACTTAATAGCCATGAAGGCATTCTAAAATCTAGAAAACCATCAAAATAAAGCCGCCCACTTTCTCGGATGGGTGTGTCCAACTGTCTGACTGCTGCTAACCGACTGGTTGGCGTAGTGATGTGTTGGCGTACCGTGCTGTAAAATGGCAGCATGTTCACTCCTAGGTTTTTGCTGTGTGCAGGGCCAGAAAGCCGCCACAACCATCCTCCGTCGGTGGCTCCTCCCGCGCCACCCTCCGATGTCAAGGACCCCATCAGCGCGGTTGCCCAGGCAGCTGACGACGTCGTCAGCAGAGACAAGCCGAGGAGAAGCGTCTTCAGGAAGCTTTTCACAAAGAAGTAGAGCGTGTATGATCACCTGCTCAAGAGACCAGGTTCATTTTTAGTTCCTTAAAAACACAAGTGTTAACGACGATTTTTAATAAGATTCATGACTTTAATAGGGATTATCAAAAGCCTTATCCTAAAAGCTAATTTACCTCCAGAAAACATGTTTTCCAATGTGCCTTCAAGGAAACATGTTTGTTTTTTACGGGTGTAAAAGTGTAGTCTTGGTTTTCCAGCTTCATAGACTCCAGGTTTCTAGAGTTTTCTAGAGTAGTTTGAGGGTGTAGACCTGCAGGCACAAGTGTCCCCTCAAGCAATGACTGATGTTTGATATGAATGTCGCACCAACATCTCCAGCTAAAGCCACAACTTTCTGCTTCCGCACAGTCTGAGTGTGATAAATGTGGCAGCAGGAACGAGTCGTCCACGCGGATGTCTCGGATGTTATGAGGCGGCGGTGGTGGCGTTCCACCTCCAGCATCGTGGCAGTAGTCCAAGCAAATCGCCAGAGCAAAATTTGTTTCTCCAGACCACTAATACCTTAAATCTCAGTGATTCTCAGATAAAAATATCGGATGAAATTAAGAAAAATCTCATCAGACGTCACTGACTTTAATTATTTAATATGACATCATTTGATTTATTTAGAAAAAACGTTCTTAAAAACACAGGTGAAAGCCAGAAATGAGTGAATAAGAAATGAAAAAACAAACAAAATGATCAGAATATGATGAGGAAACTACATTCTAATGAATACAATGAAGATACTGTATGAGCAACTTATGTCTGTTGTTGTGATTGCAGCTTGTCAGCAATCACCAGTCAGCCAATCATTCGGCGGCATATCAGGGCGTCTTAATTATCCAGTTTTAGATCACATTAAAGTGTTAGAATCTCTTAAACATGGCAACCATGAGTCATGGAACCTGAACGCCTCATATGTTTGTCCATTAATCATCATTCTTTTCACTGGTTTGTGTCGACACACTTACATAAATACCCCGAAAAAATAAAATATGTCCATTTATCATTTTCCTGGTTGTCGTCTTGTTGCTTCTGCGTGACCATTTAACTGCTCTTCTTCTTGTCAGCCATGCAGATGTCAAAGGTCACATGTCTGGGACATGAGGACTTGGAGCTTCAGGCAAAGCTGTTGAAGCCAAATATGTCTTTGTAGACAGTGATGATCTCAAAAGTGGCTTGTTCAGAAATTTCAGCTCGCCGCCGCCATGGGCAGTGGTGAGGCGTGAGCTGGCGCGGCCACACGGACCAATCAGAGAGGGTTTCCATTCTCTTGGACCAATACGAGTGAGGGTACAGGCCTCCTAATGGACCAGTCGGAGTGAAGTTACCGGCCTCCTCATAGACCAATCAGAGTGAAGGTACAGGCCTGCATATGGACCAATCATAGTGATAGTTCCTTTGTCCACATGGACCAATATGGATGATGGTACAGAAATCAGATGAAAGTAATGAGTTGGAGCTGCGATGCAGCAGAGGGACTTTAACCAGCTGTACAACAACAACAACAATAATAATGATGAATATCGGCTGGTCCTACTCGCTCACTCATCTCCACTCTTCTCCTGGAGGTCACTGGAGTGTTGAGTTGTCAAATGTGACTCGGGCCATTTTAGTGTTGGACCCTGTGGGGGGCGCCAAAGTAGCACAAATGCATGTTTGAACACCCATTGGACATTCCACATTTGGCACGCTTGCTGTTAAGATGCTTTATCATGTGTTTGATTTTGGTGCGTGAGCTGCTTCTCACTCCTAGGTATTTGGTGGGGTCCCGAAGTCTGGGACCCCCACTGTAAAAAGACACATTCACATTTCAAATAGAAACAGAAAAAAGCTTGAGGATGGAAGTGAAACATGGATGAAGTCAGAGCAGGAGGGTCTGTGCTGCCTGCAGTTGCTTGTGTCGGCCTCACGGCGTCGCTGTCGGCGCAGGAATGGCCCTCCCGCTGCTCCCGGTGCTCCCGGTCTTTGAGTCTGCGGCCTCCAGCCGGCAGATTGTCCAGTTCACAAGTTTTATTTTCAGCGCTTGACATTGATTGAACCATTAACCCTGTGGTGCCGACGCGGCTAATGATTTTCCCGCTTTTTTGCGTCCGGCAGGACTTCTGCTCTGCGGCCGTGTCTCATTTCGTCATGTGAAACTCTGAAAAATGAGAATTTCAGCAGACCATTAGAGAGAAAATAGAAATGTGGAACAGAAACATGCAAAAGTTTAGTCTCAAATCCACCCATGTGAAAGAAAGGATGTATTTACAGTGTGATTTTGTATTTTAGTAGACCTTTAATTTGAAAATCGTTCAATAAGATAACTAAAATCATCGACTGTAATTATAAAAATAGGCTTATTTAGAAAAAAAAAAACCTTTATAAGAAGGTAAAAGTTTGAATTCAGTTCGGATTAATTTAACTGTCTTTAATCTCCTTGGAATTTTGTTTAAAATGACACCAGTGACCTCCAGCTTAACTCTCTCTCTCTCTCTCTCTCCCTCTATCTCTCTCTTTCTCCCACCTCCGTCCGCCCAAGTGCTGGAAATATTTTTGTCCGTCCGGGCCTCTGTCTGATTCCCGCTTCATCATTCAGCTCACGGCGACACCGAACGCAGCAGGAGGCCGTGCGAGGCAAACTCGCCCGCCCGCCTGCCTGCGCCTCCTATCCCAGTTTAACCAGTTTAATCTCCCCGCGCGCAGCGACCCCACACCCGCGCCCCACTTTCCCGCCTCGCCGCGTGATTTTCTGACTGTTTTCACTTGCAGCACCTTTCTCTCTGACGCCACAGACGTCCGCAGTGACAATAAATCAGAGGATCATGTGAATGAACTTTAATATGAGCAACAAGAAACAAGTTGATAAGGAGATAAAATTACATTTTGGCCAAAAAAAAAGAAGAAGAAAAAAGATCCATCAGTATTTACAGGGAAAAAAACATTTGCAAAATAGAATGTGGTTGTTAAAACTTTAGGTAATTCCTTAACGTTTCAGATGAAATTAATTAATCAGTATAGGTAATTAAAACTAGTTACGCTTCAGCTGCAAACCAGATGTGATGCTTTCATGCTTTATCTCTATTTGAAAAGGGTTAACAGCGAGCTTTTTTTTTTTTTT
>CAAKHG010030686.1:0-20041 GCA_901007715.1 Dactylopterus volitans | reverse complement strand
CTTTCTTATGTAGGATTCCCAAACAGACGTCTGTAAGCGCCTCCACCACTTCCTGTATTTCACTCAGGGCAGCTGTCAGTCATGAAGCCACGCCCCCTGTTATAGCATCAAATATCTCATTGAATCCAAACTTATCAGATAAATGAAAACTTGAACAAACATCAGTGTGATAGAAATGACTTGAAATGACAGAAACAATCTTTAAGGAAAAATCATATGAAGTTGATATTTTAGTTTGGTCCAAGTCTGGCCCACTAACATGGAGGAGGCGGGGTTTATCAGCTACACTGAACATGAAGCGCGTTTGAAGCAAGCTTGTTAGGACTCTTACTCGTTAATGTGTACTTTCAATCAATCAGCACCTTTGAAAAGTCTGACAGCTATTTTCAGATTATTATTGGCTTATAAAATAGTGACGGGAATCATTCAATCTGCCGATACCTCTGATAGCAGCAGGTCGTTGTTCATGTCATCCTGCTCCCATGTGTTTCCAGGCACTGAGTGAATATGTAACACTAACAGTCTCCAGTAAAGTACATTTTTGGTGCTAATTTGTTAGCATATAATGACATCATAAATCTTGTAGGATATAATGATCACAGCAAGTCATTCATCAGCAGGAAGGAGGGTTCGACCCTCGGAGGCGAGAGAAAGACGACATTTGTCAGGTCTCACACACGCACGCAGGCACACACACACACACCCCAGCGGTGCTTTGTCAGCAGTGTATACAGACGTTGCATTAACAGATTGTGTTGCTCTACTTCTAATAACCAAACACAACCTCATGGTTCCACTACTTCCTCATGATGCGGAACACGCCAGCATGAGTATAGACGAGATACTCGAGTCCTCGTCTCCCCGAGTCCTCGTCTCCGCATGCCCTAACATCCTCAGCTTGGGCCTGAAGGTGGAACTTCTCACAGTAGGAGACAACTGACTGACCCTCATGACACCAGCATACTGTACTGCCCCACAGTGGAAAGCAATTTCCAATCAACCAGTCAGAGCACAGCTGAATTAACAGAGCAATATAGCTGACTGATCACTTACATAAATGGCATTAGTTCAAAGTTGAGACATCAATGACAGGTCTCCAAGCTCATCTGTTCTTACTGATGTCCCCTTTGGCCATCGCCGGCATCCCATCAGACCGCCGCGGCTGAGCGAGCGCTCACATGACCATCCCGCTGCTACAAGCGTGTGCATGCTCCATTGCAGGAGCCTGAGTTGGTGTGTGCCGAAGCGGCTCAGTAACACGCCACGAGCGAAAAGCGGGAGGGCGTTTGGTGACATCATGCATAAAATCAAAGATGACTCTTATGGTGAAATAGAAGACAGGAAGTGCTCATATTTACACTTTCACGAGAGAGGAACCTTTTCAGGAGGCTGAAGATAACTGGACCTCAGTCGTCTGGAGGGATGAGTTTCGATGGTGACACAGATTTAAATTTCAGGTCCCCATAAGACCAGTAGAACATATCTCATTCACACCCACACCCACACAAAAGGAGGCAGGACATGACTCACCTTGTCACTCAGGTCTCTGGAGACATAGAGGAGGATGTCCCTCGCCACATCTGCAAAGAACTGCTCGCCGGATACCTGCAAGAGACCAGCACAGATTCAGCCGCAGCGCGACCTTCTCGCTGCCGCCGCATGATTTATGTGCACGCTACGCTCATTAAACATGGCCGCAAAACCGTTCATCTTTGTTTGTCTGCGCCCTCATTAATGCTGTGTTCTTATCTCCGCCCACAAAACCAGACGGGCCGCCAAATACTCGCCAAGAAATGAAAACAGTGATTTCAGGGCTAGATGTGGTTCGCTCTTCCCCAGGAGCGGCGTGACCCCTTTTACACCTGCTGGTCACCCAATGATGGCCAATATTGGGTGGAGCGAATCCAGCACAGAGTCCTACAAATGACGCCACAGATACGAGCATCGCTGTTACTTTGAGTGTTTGTATTCAATCTGAATTAGCATTGATGGTTTCCAGGACGATGACTATCATGTGTCTGGATGTGCATCTGCGTATCCGCGACGTACACGTGGTCATCGGCCCGCGTCTGTGAGCGTCACACGGACCACGGCAACTGAAGACGAAAGCACAGACTGGGCATGCTCAGATGATCCACACTCGTTCTGGCAGGAGACACTTGATGCAGCTCCAAACGAAGGGTCAAATCACTGTCTTCACATCCTGCCTTTAAAATAAAATATAAAAATCCCGCTTTTGTTGACAAAGGCTTTATCTTGCTGGAAGCTGGATGTGTGGTGCTTCTGACAATGTTGAAGGATCTCCACAAATGTCTGCAACTTTCCAAAAAGGTGTTATTTCGACAAACTGAACACATGTTCAGTACCTGCTGGACGAGAACTTTTTAAAACCTCTTTAAGTTCCACATCAACAGTTGAAGTACCATCTTCAAATGACCACGGCAGACAAATGTGAAGCCACAGAAGCGTCGCATGAACGAGACCATGCGCATTCACTCACCTGGGCTGCAGTGATGAAGGCGACTGCCAGCTGAGCCTGGTCATACAGCATCTTCTCAAAGTGCGGGACGTGCCAGGACGCGTCGGTGGAGTAGCGATGGAAACCCTGATGGACGGACACACGCAGGACGTGAACGCCTGCGACTACGCCGGGTATCCCTGGTGACGCAACGCTCCGCTGCTACGTACCTGAGCGACGTGGTCGTGGATGCCTCCCCGCGCCATCATGCGCAGTGTGTGCAAAGCCATCTGGAGAGACTCTGCCCCCTCTGCGCTGGTGCGATTCACATACCAGAAGGACATGAGGAACATCAGGTTGACTGTAGAGGACAGGAGACAGAAGAGGGGCATGAGCTCCAGGGCAGATCAAGTCACATGACCACCGTGGTTGCCGGCAGCTACCTGGCGTGGGGAACTTGGGCGCGTCCCTGAAACCGCCATACTCGTCCTCATAGGAATGAGCCAGCTGCTGAAAGCAGCGATGAGCAACATCGGGGGCCGGTGGAGGAGCATCTCCGGGGTCTGCAGAGACCGCCGTCCCTTTTTTCAGAGCTTCCAGTATCCTTTCTGCACTGGACTCCAAATTAGGGCGGCTGTTTTTCCACTAAGGGGCAAAGGTCAGCAACAAGGACAGCGTGTGAGGCTGCATTCACGATAAAGGCCCATTTATGCTCCAGGTTTATATGCATATGTACTGCATGTGGGCGGAGCCTTCTGTCCATCCTCTGCCTACACTTCCTGCGTTATGACATCACTAAACGAGAGTTTTGCGTTTGTTTTATTTATTCAAATGTTTATTTGTTGGTGCATCTCTGTTAACTTTAGGCACTTAAATTGCAGTAAAGATGGGATTTTAAAAGGGAATCCAGGTAGTTGTTCATTGTCAGAGCCTTTTCTGTTCTATGTTTACTGTTGCTCTTCAACAAAGCAAAAGTATTTCTTACTCGATGGAATAATTGATAGAATACTCTATTACGAAAATAATCGATAGCTGCAGCCCTGCACTGAAGTCCTGAATATGAGATAATTTTACAAGAGACAGATCAGGGTGTGATGGAAATAATCGTGATTAGTCGACTAATCGAAAAAAATAATGGATAGATTAGTCGACAACCAAAATAGTGGTTAGTTGCAGCTCTACTCCAGTGAGCTTCATTAGCTTAGCTAAGTTCAACCAGCAGTTAAAGAGGATGCGTGAAATTTGACACGGTAGTTGGTGCTACTTTTTGCCCCTCTGCCTCCATGGCCTGCGTATGTACGGTCTCATGTGATACCAGTTTGCAGGGACGCTGGGAAGGATGGGGGTAAATGATGATTCACATTCAATGACATTAAATTCAGTGGTCATGTTTTTACTGTGAAAGGTCAAACAGGAAAGACTCCACCTCCCCACCTGATCTATGATCCGGATCAGAACCGTCTTGAGACCGGGTCTTCTTCCATGGTCTCTGGGAGGAAAATATGTGCCTCCAATGAAAGGTCGACGGTCAGGGGTCAACCACACACTCATGGGCCAGCCTCCTCCTCCACTTGTTGCCTGGAGACATTGAAAACCAAAAATCAAAACAGAAAAGTTGTGAGGTTTGCCCGTGAGGCTCCCGGCGTGACCGCTGGCACACACCTGTACGAAGGTCATGTACACCTTGTCCACGTCGGGTCTCTCTTCACGGTCCACTTTGATGCAGACAAAGTTGTCGCTGAGGATTTTGCCGATTTCCTCATCCTCAAAGGACTCGCGCTCCATCACATGACACCAGTGGCAGGTGGAGTAACCCACTGAAGGTCCAGAAGAGATGGGTGTTCAGGTGCCTTCATTCCCCGTAAATATGGAGGGGAACGAAGGCAGTGAAGCAGGTAGTGAAGGAAGACTCACCGGATAAGAAGATGGGTTTGTCTTCACGCTTCGCTTTGTCAAAGGCCTCTTGCCCCCATGGAAACCTGCAGCAGACATGCTATAAGCCAGCAGTGACGGGGTGTGTGTGTGTGTGTGTGTGTGTGTGTGTGTGTGTGTGCAGATGGAGCTGCTCACCAGTCCACCGGGTTGTGTGCGTGCTGCAGCAGATATGGCGACTTCTCCTCAGATAACTTGTTGGTGTGTTTGGGAGTGCTGGATGACGAGCCTTCAGCCTTGGTAGCCATGCTCATGGAGACCGGTGAACTACACACACACACAGACAAACACATGCAGACACACACGTAATCACACTGTGAACAAGCTTCACTATTCCTGTCACAATCACAAACATACATCAAATGTCACTTGTAGGCAGGTTCTATTACCCCTGGTGAAGCCTGTAGGTGCACGTGTGGGTGTTACACAGACTGGAATGTAAATCAATGAAAAACACATGATGACTTTTGTCTGGTCACGTTCAAACAGCGATGACATGAAACCTACATTTATGACATCACAAATATGAATGAGTGAGAACACCGTTTGAGCAAAGCAGCAGCATCACATCAGTCAGTCTGATCAGGATCAGTCTTGAAGAGCTGCTGTGATGTCCGTCCGCCACCACATGTCACTGTTCCTGCTGCAGCTGCAGCCACGAGTGTCAACATGCACCGTGGCTCTGCTGTAATACTTCCTGGTATGGATGACGGCTCTGTCTGCAAGAAAATGATGGCTCAGTCTTTTAGTGGAGCATGTTCACAAGTGGTATGCTGCCCCCTGCTGGCCACATTACTACATCAACGATTGGCCAAACTGCCTCATCTCTCTCCTCACTTTAGCCAGGCCTCTAAAAACTGTTTACAACCGGTTCAACGTGCTGCTGACAAAGTCCTCAAGAAGATCTCGTGATCCTTATGTTCTCACAGTGATTGTCATCGCACTCCCGGTGATGACAACCAGATCCCAGCATGGTCAGACGGCCACCTCCATCTGCAAGCTCCCACACTGAGGACCTGTCTCCCCAGTGTGGGATCATCTCCTGGAGCTCCCACACTGAGGGATCATCTCCTGTGGATTCCAGAGTGGTTGGTCTGAGTTGGTCCCTCTGCTTCTGCTGTTGGTCTGGCTCTCTTTGCTTCGTTCCTCTCGTTTCTAGGTGAAGATCTTCCAGATGTCTGTTCTTGAAAGGTGCTTCATAAATTAACCCTAAATAAACATTCACTTTATGAAATCCTAATCTTTGTTATAATCATTATGATTAATTTTGCTGGCTGCTTCTGTAGACTACAAATTAAGCTCCAGAAACCAGTCAAATATCAAAATGTTCTGTGTTTGAAGGACTCGCTGGGGAAGTTTCAACTGTTTTTTCTACTTTTGAAAACAAAGTTTCTCCTGGATTGTTTGAGGTGGACATCATGCTGGCACATTTGTGTTAAAAACACTGGTCAGCATCAATTTTGCCATTTTCAGCACCGCACCAACAATGACATTCAGCTCATTTTCTCCAGGAAATGAAACTTGCTCGTTAATATGATGGCGATTAGCTACATTAACGTTAAACACACTGACTGCAATCATGATGTTCTAACTGTGTCACAGCAGTGACGGAGGGGATGAGTAAGTGTCCTCCTGAGGCTGCTCAGATAAATGGAACGTGGCCCCACTCCATGACACTCGGTTACGTCACTGCCACAACAAGTCAAAGACGCCACATAACAACAAGAAACCCAAACTAAACCACCTCAAAGGGAGTTGAACCACACTGTCACATCTCACCCGAGGCTCGTTTTGACCAGTTGCACGTGATCATCGTTTGGAAATACGAACATGTGCATGTCATCTCTCCGCGGGGGTGTCCGGCTCCGCCTGGCTGGGGTTCCTCTCTTGACCCGACACACACAAACATGAACGAGCAGCTCCTCGGCGGTTCTTGCAGTTTAAAGCTGACTGACGGGACTCGAGATGAGATCATGACAGTGCGCGAGGCAGCTAAGCCGAATGACATGGCAGCTGCGCTTAGAACCAGCAGGACCCTGCGCCTGACCCGGCGCCTGACCCGGCGCGGGGACGCGGGGACGTTTCGGGAGCTCAGTGGGAACCTGCGTCGCTCAAACTGCATTCACGGAGCTCACTTTACCCGGCGAGGCGACGAGCCGAGTGCGCCGACCCTCTGCAGCACCGTGCCGGTGTAGCTGGCTTAGCTTAGCTTAGTTTAGCGTAGTTTAGCGTAGTTTAGCGTAGTTAGCTTAGCTTGGCTTGGCTTGGTTTAGCATGGCATAGCAGCGAGGGTTAGCGCCGCGGTAACCGTGGCTTCCTTACCTGAGGAAGTGGACCGGGCGTGGACGGAGGGGCGCGGACCGGACGCCTGTCCGGTGGGTGAAGCGGCTCGTGCTCGTGCCCGCCTCCCGTGGTGAAACGGCCGCTCCCGGTAACAGCGCAGGTGGCGCGCGCGCGCGCCCCTCACGGATGCGACGCAGCGCGAACGTCCACATGCTAATCCACGGCTAAGCGTTAGCAAAGAGCTAAGTAGCAGCCGGCAGGTGTGTGTTTGTTGACAGCGAACAGCGTGAGAGGACGCGCCCTCGCTGTCGTACCATAAACGGACGCAGGGTGGCGCGCTTACGCCACCGACCAGGTTTCTCTGGCGAGTCACCGGCGAACGATGATTGGTCCTCAAGGCCGGCAGGCACGTGAGCCAGTCTGAGCGGAATCAACCAATCACATCCTGGCTCATTAACGTCATGATTCAGTGATCCCAGTCTGTCAAGATGATTCCTTTAGTTTTATAATGTCATTATTTCAAATAAGTTTGTATTGTTTGAATAATAAGTTTTTATTATTTGTACATGTTGCTGAAGGTAGCAGTCGTTATTCATTGCTCCATTCTTCTTGTATCGTTTTAAGGATCGGGAACTGCCTATGTGTTTTTCTTTTGAGCTCATTTTCTTATTTTATGACGAATCGACAGGGCCGCACCCCGGCCCACATCTCTTTTTTTCCTGTACCCGGCCTACAGACAAAGAGTGAAATAAACAAACCCTGTCACCAAACAAATGAAACTCTGGACCCTGGACGCTGAGAGCGTCCTGCAGGACGGCTTTGCTCAGACAGACTGGGATGTGTTTAAGGACGCAGCCGCCCTGGAGGACTCTTCTGTCAGTGTACAGGACCGTGCTGAGTATGTGACTGAGTACATTAGCACTTGTGTTGAGAACCTCGTGCCCTCAATACAAGTCAAGAAGTTCCCCAACCAGAAGCCCTGGATTAACAGTCCGATAGACGACACGCTGCATGCCTGCTCCTCTGCATTTGGACCAGGCAATGAGGCGGAGTACAAAGCTGCTAAGTACGGAGTGAGGGAAGCCATCGCAGCGGCCAAGAGGCAGCACAGAGAGAAGCTGGACGGCCTCTTCCACTGCTGACTCCGGGCGGAATCGGCAAGGCCTGCAGCAGATCCCAGACTACAGGACCAGCACCAGCACCATTAGCTCCACAGACAGCATACCGGACGACCTCAGCACCTTCTACACCCACTTTGAGATCTCCAGTCACAGTGCAGAGGGGCAACACATACACACCTGGAACCCCCTCCCCCAACTCACCACCAACGGTATCATCAGACCAGGTACACAAAATCCTGAGGAAGATCATCCCCCACAAGGCAACTGGACCAGACAACATCCCTGGGCGGACCGTCAGAGCATGTGCCAACCAGCTGGCTGATGTTCTCACGTCCATCTGAAAAGCTGTCCCTCAGCCAGGGCATGGTTCCGCCCTGCTCCAAGACCACAACCTTCATTCCCCTCCCCAGGAAAAGCTCACCCACCTGCGTGAATGGCTACAGTGGGGCGTTTCTGGACTGAATGAATCACACTCAGACAGTTTGCAGGTTGATTGTGTTTGAGTCACAGAATCCGACTGTTCTGATGAGATCAGACCTCAGTACTCGTGTGTTTATCTTTATCGTGAAATCTTATTGGATGGTTCTGATGCTTCAGTTTGAAAACCAGTCATAATCAACCTTTATGGGTTCTATAGTTGTATATAAACAACGGAATGACTCTGTTCTGCACTCTGCCCTTTTTAAAGCAGCTTAACAACCAAGACGTGGCTACGTGGTTTTCTTGTGATTGGCAGGCAGAGACGGTTCCTGTTGTCATGTGACCTCATGCAGGTCATGTGATGAGCAGCTCCGATTGTTTAGTTGCACATTCTGAACTTGCAAAGGCTGAAAGAGGACACAACATAAACACGTGGTAGCCTGGAATGACCTAGAATGACCTTTGACCTCAGGAGCTGCTAATAAAAATGCTGTGAATCTAGCACAAGGTGATGCATGCATCATGGTATCGTGTTATGTAGCTGTTCATATTTCATACATTCACAAACGCCGGTCACATGAATTGCAGACTTTATTGTCTTTTAGGAAAAGTGATTGGTTGAGAACCAGGAAGTGATCAGGGTCTGTCACAGGGCGACAGAGGCAGAGATGCTTTGATTCGCTGGGTTGTGCTTGGTGCTGTTTATCGGGATTTGGCGAGCCCCACCATGTTCTGGGCTCGGCTGAAGATGGAGTAGTACTGCCTGATGAACACATCTCCCAGGATCCACAGGCTGTCGCCGCCCTTATCGAAGCCACTAAGGCAGCCGTAGTGGCGGGTCTGTGGACAGGGTCAAAACATCAGAAGAGGAGGAGATGCAGTGAAGCAGAGACAGAGTCTGAAACAGCAACGCTGCCTCAGACCGCCGGTCCTGAACACGCCCAGACCCAGCCCACGTCACCCGGCCGGGGTCTGAGTGAGACAAGCTGCGAGGGCATGTCAGCGGTGAGGGATCGGCACTCAGCGACGTGTCACGTTACCTTGACGACGCACAAGCGTGTTTGGTTCCGATCTTGGTTTTTGACTTTTTATCTCACATTTCTTATTGTTTTTACGGCGTGTTTGTAAGACAAAAGACACACACCTGTCACACACCTGTGACAGGTGCCAGCACTATGAACGCTGGGTAACGCCGCAAGGAAAAGTGTGCAGAAATGCAGCTTGGGATGAACATCAGTCACAGCTGGATGACACAAAACCGTCGACGGCTTGGCAGGTAGTCAAAGTCTGAGAGAAAACTCACCTGACGGACGTAGGCGGAGCTTGGCAGGGTGAATTCCTGTCCATGGATGTGGAAGGTCACGTCCGGCATTTGTGCAACATTGGCACAGTTGATGTAATACTGAGAGCAGAGACACAATTAGCTTTGACTTTGGCAGATCTGAGCCTGATTCCGATTGGTTGGACTTACTGCTCCGTTCTGGCTGGTCGCTCCCACCCAGCTGTTGATGTTGGCGATGCTGCTCTGCGGTCCAATGATCAGGGAGGTGCCTGTGTCCACGATGGCCTGGCAGCCGCCGCTGCACGCCACCACCTGACCGTTCACAGTGACGCTGGAGGGACGCACAGATGACAGATGTTGCGCGTGTGTGTGTACAAGTGTGTGGGTTTGTGAGTTTACCTGTGGCTTACCTGTCTACTGTGATCTGCCAGTACAGCTCGCTGGAAAGAGGAATCCAGGTGATGGCGCCGTAGTAGTGGTTGGGGTCGATGCCACCGAAGGTCACCACGCTGCCCTGCTCAGGTTTCCTGCGGAGGATGAGAAGTTCCTGACAAACGCAGCTGCTGATCATGAATCATGACATAAAACATCGATGTTTCGGCGTCCTTACGAGCTCAGATACACAGAGAACAGGTCTTGGTTCACAAGCCCCTCCTTCATCATGTTGTCAAAGACGGGCGTGGCGCCGGAGGCAGACAGACGAGGGTAGGCCAGGCCCAGGATGCCATCAGCCCGCATGTACTGCAAGAAGGGAGCTTCAGTCTGGCTCATCCCGAAGATCTGGTGCTTCACAGCGAGTCCGCCCACCTGAGAGTCAAACATCAAAGCCAGGTCACATCTGTGACCTCGACGTTCATCTTGGGGCGACGTATATGCCCTTTGTCTTAAAAGTAGCTGCACAGATTAATGTGAAGAGCTGTTCCTCACCGTCACAGTGTCGTATCCCAGGAAACCGGTCATGCTGCCAGTGCCGTAGCGGATGCTGAGCGGGCTGCCGTCATTTCTGAAGGTGCTGCTCTTGCTGGGGTTGAACTTGTCATGGTTGTCTGGAGGGAACACACACAGAAAAGGCTTCTGCTCTCACTAACACGAACATGTCTGCTGAGGATGAAGGTTCACAGCTGAATCAAGACCAACATGGTTTGTCCGTCGGTCTGCAGGACCTCAGTGGTCTGAGGCTTCTACATATTCTAGTTCTGCCATGATGCTCATGCAACAGCAGAAGTATGTTATGAGGGCACTGCGGCACGGGTTTACGTACTGCAGGCAGCGCTGCTGCAGTAGATCGAGGGAACCCAGAGGTTGGACGAGCCGGTGTCAAAGATGACTTTGAAGGACTGCGGAGGAGTTCCGATGGAGATGACTCCGTAGTAAGCCAGCTGCAACCAAACAGAGACACGCTTCATCATGAGCCCTCTGTCAACATTCCAACTGGCCTCGGCCTCCGTTACTCACGTCAGCATCGTTTGTCATCGGCTGGTCGGCCACCGCAAAACTTGAGTCAAATTTGGCCATGGGGTTGTAAGGGAACCTGAGCCTGTACTCCTCCCAGAGACCCTGCTCCTCCAGGAGTTCCCGGGCGGTCTTCCCCCTCTCCAGCGGAACTCTTGGATTGATCAGAGACAGCGACATCAGTGCTGATCATCCTGCATCACCTCCCTCCTCCTCAGCCTCTCAGTGCTCATATGTGAGGAACCACAGTCACAGTAACATCAGGAAAAGCAAACGTGACTCTGGGTCAGACATCTGCTGCTGAAGTTTGAGGACAAACCTGAGACAGACAGGCAGGCAGGCAGGCAGAGATAGATAGATATAAGCAACTCACTGGATCAGACACTCGGACAGTGCCACCATGGCGAACAAAGCCAATGCCCACTTCATGGTCTCCGCTGTCGACTGCAGACAATCACGAGGTTCAGGAACCAATCAGAGTCAGAGACTGAGTGACCTGCAGACAGAAGCAGCACAACTCACCTGATGACTCCTAAATCTGAGCATCCTCTTATATACATGAGGGCTGACATTGAACAACGATAAGCTTGCACGCACACACGCATGCATACACACACACACACACACACACACACTCCAGTGACGTGATAAGATTAGAAGTGATAAGACCTCAGAGCAAGGTGACTGAACACTTGACAACAACTAAAGGACATTCACTGATTTATTCTGGTGATATTTTGAATGTATGATCATATATGATCAATGATATCATTTATCAGACTTCAATATTCTGATCTTTGAGCTTCATACCTACCAACAATGACTCCACAGATTTTCGTAGTTCTCATAGATGTTGTCCTAATCGTGCAGGTGCCTCAGGTAGATGCTGTCAGATGATCATCACTGATCATAAAGGTATGTGTGTGTGCGTGTGTGTGTGCGTGTGTGCGTGTGTGTGTGTCTGTGTGATTGAAGTCATTTCCTTAAAAGGAGTTGAACGTGTTTGCTGCTTTGATCGCGAGTGTTTGCTCAAGTAAAGGTCTTTTCCTCCAGACATATGATAAGTCCTGAGTGAGTGCTGATGGCGACACACGAGGTCACCCCTTATCAGCAGAGCGCTGCTGTGTGTACGAGTGTGTGATGGTGCATGTTTGTGTGTGTTGGTGTGTGATGGTGCATGTTTGTGTGTGTGTCAGTTTATGCTGGTGTGTGATGGTGTGTGTTGGTTTGTATCAGCGTGTGTGATGGTGTGTGATGGTGTGTACAAATGTGTGGTGGTGTCTGTGTTAGTGTGTGTTGGTTTGTGATGGTGCATGTTAGTGTGTTGTTTTAGTGTGTGTTGGGTGTGTTGTGTGTATTAGTGTGTGATGTGTATATTGGTGTGTGTTGGTGTGTGATGGTGTGTTGTGTCTATCAGTGTGTTTGTGTGTGTTGCTGTGTGTTTGTGTGTATTAGTGTGTGATGTCATTATGTGGTCACAGACATAACAACAACAACAACAACAACAAAGCCCATGTGTGATGTCAGAGCTCCTTTAATGCAACATCAGCAGCAAGCGATGACCTCATCAGGTCAGTGGAGTGTCATCATAGTACCACAGAAGGTTCATCAGAACCGAGCAATGGATCGGACCATCAGAGTCCAGCGTAAAATTGTGGTCAAATGATGACCTCATGGGGTCACCAGAGCATCATCACGGGACCAAAGAAGGACCAGTGTTCATCAGAAGTGAACCATGATTTGACACTCTGGCGTCCAGCGTGACCTTCTGTTCAAACGGTAACGGTCTCGGGTCCCTCAGAGATCCATGCCTTCCTCTTCCTTGGGGCACCATCACTGACCTGCCTTCGTAAGCCCTCCTCACTCCTTGGTCTGCTGGTAGGGACGCCAATACTCTCTCCTGCATCACCACGTGGAGCGATGCCATCTTGGTTCTGGTAGACCCTTTGGCCTGAATCAGCTGAATTGGAGCTCCCAGAATGCCAAGCTCGTCTCCTGGGGATCCTGGCAAATCCAGGAGACCCTGCTAGATCCAGACCTGCAGAAACGTGAGGAAGCTGGACTGATTCAGATTCGGAGTGCGAGCGGCAGGTATGAGGGAGGATGCAGACTGATGACCTTTGACCTAAGAAGGCAGAGGCAGGAGGAGAGGATTCTGGGTAAACAAGACCCGTCCTCCTGCATCTGACGTCTCCCGTCATCCTCCCATTGTCCTCGAGCTCCCTGGGCTTCGCTGACTCTCTGAGTCTCTGTGCAGCGTCCTGCTCGCTGGTGGTGCCAAGGCTCCGCCTCCTGGCCAGAGTGCGGCCCAGGTCAGCTTCCAGCTGTTGCACCTCCTCCGTTAACTGGTTGACGCGATCGAACTGAGACAGTAAAACAGTGACACATGGCAGCAGGCGTTCCAGATAATGCTGCAAGTCGTGCTCCGACACCCCTGAGGCCTCAGACCTGACAGAGAGTGGTGAGGATAACGAGGAGGACAAGGACAGCGAGGGGGTGGACAGAAGAGATGAAGAGAGTGTAGAGAGGCGGGATTCCTGGGAGGACCTGCAGGGAGGGAAGTCCACATCCTCAAACTTCACCCTGTGCCTGAACTAGAGAGGAAACGCAGGTCAGCACCGTTACCCGTCCATGTCAGCAGATTGCAGTGAGGTTCTACCTACTTGTCTAGCCTTGCTGAGCCCGATCCACAACTTCAGCCTCTTGATGAAGAACTCCACCATCTCATAGTCTTGAGGTTCCACAGCTGGACTGAACATGTCTGCTCGCTCGGCCCTAAGAGACACGGCAATGATGCAGGATGAAGCATCTGTAGCGTTAATTCAGCGCTGTGGCCACCTCTGACTACAACCTGCTAAATGTTAGCTTGTGACTAACAGCCCACTGAGCTGCCAGCTGCGTTTTCTGCTGCTTGTTCCCAGCAGTGACGTCCGTTTGCAGCTGCATCACTTCACCTGTTTAAACACCGGAGAAGCTTTGGCAGTGATGTCATACTCAAGTGAAGGTCGCAGACCTGCACTAGTTAGGGTTTCTGTTGCTTCCTCACCTAACCTCTTTGGTCCACTGAATTGGACTCAAGTCCATGTGTCTCGTTAACATGCCTTGTTTGCTGGTGTGAAAGCTGTCAATCAAACCGGCAGCAACAACCAAACAACTGCATAGAGACCACTTGAGAAGATGCGCCTCAGTACGCCGTCAGTCAGACTCTGATGCGGCTGGTTTGTGGGGAGAATATGGATCAGATGGGAGAGTGGCCATCTAGTCATCAGAAGGTCACTGGTTCGATGCTCCAGCAGAGACCATCGCGATCATCTCAAAGTGTCCTTGAACGAGATAATGAGTCCCCCATTGGTACCTTGCATGGCAGTTTCACCATCAGTGTATATTGTCAGTCTATAATGGCGTGAAGGAGACAGTAAAGCACCTTCAGTACGATGAAGGTAGAAAAGTGCTATAAATGCAGCCTATTTAACAGGATCTGATCTCGATCTGACCCAACTGCAGGAAGCTCAGAGCTGTTGATTTGCCTACAGTGATAATTGCTGCGAGCGGAAGCAAGATGTTTTCAGGTCGTCTGTCTGATTCTGGTGAAGGTGAAAGTTTGGAATCCCCTGGAGCCAAAGTCTTCACATTTGGAACAAACGTCACCTGGAGCTCAAGGATGAACTGATTAGAGTTTGGAGGTCAGAAGGTCAAAATTCAATGTTCTACGGTTATTACGACCATCATCCCCACAAATGTCTGCGAGGATAAAATAAATGACAAAGTCACAGGTCAGTTTTTCTGAGATTAACCTCATTCTTCTGAATATTTCGGGAACATCTGGAAGGAACTTCTTCCAATTCAGAACAAACATCAACACAGGCCTTAGAATGAACTGATGAGAGTTTGTTGGTCAGAGGTGGGACATCACCAAGCAAATATCTGCTCATAAGTCATACGTTGACGATGACATCATTTTTGACAAATGTTGACTAGGATGAAATGATGAAGTGGTGACATTTTTCTGCTCTTAATACATTTAATGTATGTCATTCAATGTCTCTCAACATAGATGATGCACAGACGTGGATGTTAGCTACATCCTGATTGGCTGGTGGAGGGATACAAGTTAAGGCGGGAATTCTACCACCTTTGTCGTCCATCCATTGAGACGCTGAAAGTCTTTGACTTTCACCACTGAAGCAAGACCCCACTATTCTATATTCACTTCCTGGAAGGAAGTTCTGACCAATTAGAGAGCACAACAAGTGTTGGTCCCTTTGTAAATGCACTCAGACATCACTGCTAATTATCCACCAGCGGAACAAACGGAACCACACCAGACAGACCAAACTAAACCATAGTGCTGTGACCACATACTGTAACAACATGAGCAGATGTCGCTTCCTCTCAGGTGTCATGTCAGTGATGGGAGGGTCATTGTACCTGTATGAGTGGATGAGGACAGCTCCGCACAGTCGTGCCAGCAGCCAGACTCCTCCCCCCATCAGCAGCAGGCCATAGAGGGGGCCCAGGACCGGGTGAGTCCTGCAGAGTCTCTGCAGGTTGATCTGACCACGCAGCATCGACAGCACTGACATGGCGGTCTGACGTCTGGATTGAAAACCTTCCACTGAACCAGAGAAGAGCTAAAATACACAGATGCAGTTACACCAAACACACTGATGATTGACAAATATTCTGTTGAAGCTTTGCCATCGTACCGTGTTAGCGAGGTGAACGTGGAGCAGCAGCAGCGGCAACAGCAGGACAGTCAGAGTCCACAGCTCCGTCCGAGCTCTGCGCAGCACTCGCCCGATCACCAGCCAGCGCCGCATGAACCTCAGCGTCCCCAGCAGCTGCAACACACAGCCAAGCAAAGCTGAACAGTGAGGTAAGCTGTGGATCGGCTGTGTCACAAAGGAGTGCAGCTCCCAGTTACCTTGAGAAGCAGCAGAGTGAGCAGGATGGCAGCAGAGTGAGACGCTGCCCGAGCCAGCCGAGCAGCAGCAAAGAGGCCAATAGAGACGTCGGGCCGAGATCGCAGCTGCAATCGGAGATTCAGAGCAGTAGAACACACAATGAATTCAGAGAAAGCATGGAAAAACTATAAAAACAAAAGGGAGAATCTCATCTCCTGGTCTTTGGCTGATACCGGTTCCGGGTGGCAGTCGTGCTGGAGCCGATCCCAGCTGGCAAGCGGCGAGCGGCGGGGTACAAACACCCTGGACGAGTGGCCAGCTCATGGCAGGACCACATGAAGGACAGACAACCACTCACACTCGCACACACACCTACGGGTGTGATTTAGAGGAGCCAGTTAACCTCAGCATGCTTTTGGAGGTGGGAGGAAGCCGGAGTACCCGGAGAGAACCCACGCAGACATGGGGAGGAAGCCGGAGTACCCGAAGAGAACCCACGCAGACGCGGGGAGGAAGCCGGAGTACCCGGAGAGAACCCACGCAGACATGGGGAGGAAGCCGGAGTACCCGGAGAGAACCCACGCAGACGCGGGGAGGAAGCCGGAGTACCCGGAGAGAACCTACGCAGACACGGGGAGGAAGCCGGAGTACCCGGAGAGAACCTACGCAGACACTGGGAGAGCATGCAAAGTCCACATAGAAAGATCCCAGGCCGGGAATCCAACCTGCCACCTTCTTGCTATGAGGCAACAGTGCTCACGACCGCACCACCGTGTTGCCCAAAGGGGAGAACCAGACAAATAAATAGTTACACTTTTAGACAAAAAAACACAATAAATAATATGTACACTTAATTCATCAGTGCAATTCAGCAAATGTAGGAGACTGAGTCATGAAATGACACTGCTATGCAGAGTTGTGTGTCATCAGTAAAGGTGTGGTAAGACATGTTTTACTATTCATAATCAAGGATATATGTGCACATGGAACATTTTTTTTGTTCACACAGTCACAATTACTGATGGAAACAAAGTAGTCCTGATGTCCTAAATGCAGTTTAAACCAGCTAAGCCTGAGCATCAGGATGTGACGTTGTCGGACTGCGGCGACTCTCATGTGGGAGGTGATCTCAAAGGATCCTCAAAGTTTTGGCTGATCTTAATTACCATGGAAACACAGGAGGTAGCCTGGGACTGGAAGCTGAGCTGGAGGATGCTTGTTGCCAGGGTCAGTGAGGCCAGGAGCAGCTGAAGCCAGTGTCTCCCTTTACACAGATACTGAGCACGCTCAGTAGCCATGGACCGAATCTCGCCAAACAAGATGAGCAGAGCAGAGGCGAGAAGCAGCAGCTGCAGGATGAAGGTTTGATGACTCAGCTCAGGTTGGACTCTTGTGATCGATATTAACAGAACACAGCGTGTCTTTACCGTCAGCACCAGGCGGAGGTCCAGCCCCGAAAGGGGCGGTGGGATGAGGAGGGGATGGATGGCGAGTGAGCGAGTGATGGTGTGTGTCCACTTGAACTGAATGAACACACACACAAACAAACCTGACTCCTGGTGGAAGTGTGTGAAGTCCACAGTCAGAGTCTGAACCCTGAGATGGAAAACACACAGTTAGTATCACTGAAGAGAGGAAGTTCTTCTGTGAGGAAGGTGCAGTACTGGACCAGAGACTGGAGCCAATCATGGTCTTTTATTGAAAGATGAAGCCTTCAGTGAAAAAAGACTAGACTACTAGACTTAGAAACCCCGAAAGTGTTGATGATACACACGCAGCACGCGTCCAGGCTTCCATGTGCAGGTCGTTCAGTCGCCGCCGCGTCGCTGCGCTGCTGTTCCCCAGCGAGACGCCAGTCATGTGACTCAACCACTGGGAGTACCGGAGCCACGGCAACCCTGCCAGCTGCAGCGAGGGCTCGCCATGCAGGTGTGGCACCAAGGTTTGCTTCATCCACCGACCTGCGTCCCACCAGCTGCATCAAGAGACGAGACACATGATCGGCCGCCAGCTTCAACACGACGTGTCCTTCAGCCCGAGGACGAAGCTGCTGAATCAGCCAGGAAGCGGCCACTAATGCTAATGCTAATGAGCTAACTGTAGCCCTGTGCTGCTTCTAGTTGATGAAGGAACAGGAAATCAGATGCATATGCACAGGATGTGACAAGTTTGTTGCTTTTCTTGTTACATCTCGACCATGGAAACATCCCCTGACAAACATATGTGGTCCTCCAGGGATTCTCCATGTGGTTGTGGTGCAGCAGGAAGTCGAGTGTGGTTCTTACTCTCTGATGGAGGTGAGATTAGGGACCCCTGGTGGCGATGCATGAAGTTGGCGTCTGATGGCGGCATGCAGTAGCCGCCCCTGCGTCTGCTCCACGCCGTCCTGGTAGTTGACCATCAGCACCAGCAGCAGGAACATCAGCTGGCACACACAGTGCTGCACGGCAGACCAAAACTGACGTTAAACTGATGCTTCTGAGGGAAACTCTGGCAAGCTCCTCACATCAACCTCACCCTCATGAGCGATCGCAGCGCTCTGACTTTGCGTGCCTCCTCTTTAGCCTGCAACAGCCCGAAGCCACAAGGGGGCCAAACCTTCCCCCCATGTTCTCCAGGAGACCTCACCACTATGGTCTCCTGGGCCAGCTGCTCCTCCACCTCTGGGTCCACGGGGCGCCACACAGCCGTGTAAGTGAAGGCCTGCAAACACACCTGAGCAGGACGATGGAGCTCAAACACATGTCCCACCAAAGATCAGACGTGATGAGCATGAACTCGTGAACTCACCTTGAGAGGTTCTAGCAGTAAAGCGGAGGTGAGGAAGGACGACAAGGCCGAAATCAGCCACATGAGCACCACGGCCCTGGAGAGGAAGCTGCCGTAGAGTCCAACCAGAGCCAGGCAGCCTCCCAGCAGCAGCGCCACCAGCAGGTAAATCACACACAGCGCCCAGGGAGGGAGCAGCCGGCCGGGACGACCGCGAGCCACGCCTAGAGTCAGTCACAGCAGGTCAGCGGCTGAAAACCAGACGATGTCATGAGGAGATTCTTGGTGAAGTCTGGTACCTATGCGAGTGGTGGAAGAGGAGCCTGTGGAGTCAGGGGAAGGGCTCGGCAGGAAGGTGCTGGCCACAGAGTCTACGGATAGCACAGAGGGACATTTGCAGAGCGATGCCGCCAACGACGATGAACCGTGGATATCATGGAGGAATTTATCCTCAGAGCCATGTGACCAGCCGCTGCATGACAAACTCCGCCTACAAACAGCCAAAGATTGCAGCTGAGTTAGTCTGGGCCAAAGACACACATCATCCATCATCATGACAGTGAAGCCAGAAGATCTCCATCTCCCCCTAGTGGCTGGCTGCAGTGTGGCTGATAAACTCTGCCTCCTCCATGTCAGTGGGTGACAAAATTGTGACCAAATTCACACTCATTAAAACATGGGTTTTAATGAGTTATTTGATGCTTTAAAGGGGGCGTGGCTTCATGACTGACAGCTGCTCTGAGTGACATACAGGAATCCTACAAAAGAGAGTGGAGAGGACGCGTAACACTGACTTTCTATAACTGTAACTGGTGGTTTTAAGCCATACAAATTAGTTTTTAAGAGTAAACTGATCACTGGTGATCGAAGTGGGCGGGGCTTAGCTACCGCAGCTTCATTTCCTGATTACTACTGAGCAGACTCAGACCCTGGATGACACCAACAGCACAAGATGGCAGCGTCTGTATCTGGATATTTTGGCTTCATTTTTCTGTGACAGGAGGACGAGGAAGTTTATTGTCCAGGCTCTACAGAACTTGGTTAAAGCGTCCATAGCGAACGAGCGTTGCGAGCCTCACGTGTTTGAAAGCGAGCTGGTACTTCTCGGTGAGTCCCTGCCGCTGTCCGAGGTCGTCGGATCTGTGGCTTCTGCTGCTATTGACATGAGCAGATCCTCCTCTGGAACACAGAGTTACAAACACATCAGGTGATGATGAGTAGGAGAGATGTTTGTCACGTGTGGATGCCTGACTGCGCCTCACCAGACAGAGTCAGGAACGTCCTCAGATAGTGCTGGTGAACTTCCAGGGGGTTGGACCTCATGGTGATGACGCCGTGCTCCTGAGCAGGACAATGAGAGTCTGAGGTGTCTTTAGAAAGGGGAGGGAGCGGAGCAGCGGGAGGGGTGGGGCAGGCGGGG